>JAUCNG010378926.1:0-11195 GCA_032353305.1 Cephalothrix spiralis
AGCTTTCCAAAAATATAAGGGTTGATGGGGTTTAGGCCCGCACTTCCGAGATTTTGGCGGGGGGGGGGGCCGAAAACAGGGGTCTGAAGGTTTAAGACCAAAAGTTCCATAAACTTGTGTATATACATTAATTGGCACATAATTAATACAAAAGTTAGATATAAAAATATTAAATCGGCAGATAAAAAGCGCTGATTTGCCAAGTGCTACAAATATCGTCAGTTTTCTTATAACACAAAGTATTACTAAGAATAGAGCACCTCAGACTATAGGCACTTGGTCTTACGATATACCCCTATTTTATCCTTCTAGAATTTCTATTATTTTCTAAGAATAGTGTCTTATGCGTAATGCGTCTAAATTTAGTATAACCTTTTGTTCAGCATCCCCTCAAGGCAGTTTTGAAATATAGAAGTTAATTTACCATATGAAAGAGGATTCAGTTACCCTTTATATTAATCGCGGATGTTTTGCGAAATTTGCTGTTTTTCAAGGAAAGAATGATATTCCTTCTTTATAATTTTTTTATATTTTTCCTGAAAAAGTACATGAAAAAAAAGTTCCAAAAATAGAATCGATAAACGCTTCACTGTTCAACTTGTTTCCGTGCAATTCCTTAGGGATTCTCCTGTCATTTTGTTAGATAATTGTTTGTGATCAGGGGGGGTTGTCTATAGACGGATGGGTGGGGTGTTTTTGGACATTGGTCTCACTCGAGACGCGGGTATCCAGAGGCTTATGTCTCGAAAGTGAAGTTCTTGTCTTGATAATGGGTGGGTATCCAGAGGCTTATGTCTTGAAAGTGAGGATTTGTCTCGATAATGGGTGGTATTAGAAAGTATTATCAGAAAAATGATGCAAAATCAGGCAAAATGTCAAAAAAGTGGTTCATACTTTCAACAATTAATACGCGTCCCCATTTTTTTGTGGAAAATTTTTACAAAATTGTCTGCGGCCAATTTTTTTTTGGCAAAATTTTGCAAATTCTTCTCTCACTGCACTGTGGGTGTTTTTCTACCGAGTGTCCGAAAAGTGAAGTGACGCAAATGTCAAGTTAGTGAAGGGGTGGTGGATCTCATTGTAAAATTTCAAAACATTTCACTTCGGAGACGTTGATGTCTGCACTTTCAAGACAACCCCCCCTCCCTGTTCTCTGACAATTATGCTAAAAATATTACTTCCGAATTTTTTATAAAACGAGAGTCAAGACCAAGTTATATCTTCGTCAGACGGTGTTAATATTTGCTTGTCTCAAGTTTGTTCCCATATGGATCGCAATCCGATCTTGGTGTAGGAGTTTTGTCTTTTACCGTTTGTGATATCCACTAAAAGGCAAACTAGTCACATTCACTTTTAACTGCATTTTGTATTGTTTACATCAGTAGTTGGATAGATTAAGTAAACACAGATAGTATAAATTAGATGAGTCTTTGTCCGATGCTAGAAGAGGGCCTCTTTTGCCCAAAATGCTTGATCAGGGCCAAACCTTATCGTCACACTCAAACGGACATAATTTTTCACCATTTGGAGGTATCATCATCATTATTTTGTGTTTTGACTAAATCGCAAGCGCCATCTTAAGTTTGAGACCGGAATCATATTCCGTAATTTGCCTATTATATCATATTAATACCGTACAAAGAATAATTGTTCCGGTTAGGTCCTGGACTCCTGTTCTTGAACGAAATGTGAATACTGTTTAGAAGTATAATTGTAAAAGTAAATAACAAATTTTAATTAGATTCTTTCATAAAAAATAAAAATATTTAATTTTCGTTTCTGATAGTTTTTTCTCAAAATGGCCGACCAATAATTAGACTCCATTAGGTTTATGATTAGACTGAATCCCTTTTAGATCTTTTGAAAATGGGACATGGATTTAGTACAATTTGCACCACTGGGTATATTTGGTCGATTGTACATTGTAGTTTGTTGTACCTGCTAACCAAAGCAGTTTCACTATGCATGTAGTACACTTTTAGAGTCTTTTAGAGTCTTTTTAATAGAGAATGCTTGTTCACTAATTTAGTTTTTTTGGCTTTGAAAATATCATCACAAGTATGCTTGCTTTACAAAACAAACATTATTATCGGTACAATTTGCATTATTAATGGGTATTTTATCATGTAACGTAATTGGCTCTTGAAAATGTATGTACCAGAAACACCTTTACTATTGAATGTAGGCATGCTTCTAATATCTCTGTTTTTATTTAAAAACAAAACACAAAATCGTTCCTGTTCACTCTAGGACAAATCCGTAAATAATCCCCTCAAAAATACCAATTAAATACCAAAAAACTTGAGAATAAACCTAAAAATCGCAGTACACTTTTTTGGGCATTATCCCAGTGTCCAATCCCTCTTGTGCTTGCCTCTATTTTAATAACCCCCCCCCCCATATTAAATATTGATTTAATGCTTAGAATGATAATTTAATACAAATTTGGACAATCTATTAACTTTTCTATTAAGTAATTATAACATTTTAATAATTTAATAACTTTTTTGATAATTTAACAACTTAAAAAAATATTTAATGATTTATATTAGTAAGGAATTCAATGTCCCTGGATTTTAGGTCTATAAATCTTGTCATATAATGATAACAAGAGTTTCTGTTGTCTTATCTTGTCTAACTGTATTCCAATTCGTTTTTGTACTTATCATGTACTTATCAACAATTTTCATCCCTGTATTATTTTTCTAATACAGATTTCATTCTTAATACTATCATCCTCAAATACATCAGCTTTTTATATTTTAAATGTTTAATTAATATCCTTGGCTTCATTTTCTTTTATCATATTTTATTTCTATCACCCTAAAATAGTTCATTATTTCATCATTTTTAAAAGTTACTTCTAAATCCTTGGCTTCATTTTCTTTCATAATTTTGAAAGATATTTCCATTTCTTAAAACAATAATTCATAATTTCCTCATTCTTTCAACATCCTTGCATTGCTTCATTTTCTTTCATACTTTTTAAGGATATCTTGATTTCTAACACCCTAAAATCACCCTTCACCCTTAAATTATTTTTAAAAAAATTCTAAATCATTGGATTCATTTTCTTCATCATTTTCATTACTATATTCCTAAAATAATTCATCATTTCCTCATTTTCTTCCACATCCTTGGCTTCATCTTCTTTCATCAGTTTGAAAGATATTTTCGTGTTCATTTCAGGAGTATTCTTCCAAACAACTTATAACTTTAGTCAACTGTGTTGCTCACGTCAGTCGTAAAGCTAGGCAGAAAATTATTGGTATGATTGAGGAAAGTGACCGGATCCGAAGGCAGTGATGTATCTAATTGTTAAGTTAACTGGTAGCTATGGCAACTGTGGTTGCTAAGGCAATTGTATGTTTTTTATAAACCCTCTCATGTACTTTAGTAGCTCATAGTCAAGTTTATTATCAAATTGTTTCTATTTACAAATTCATTTTATATAAAACCTTACCATCTCCCTCCACCATAGAAATGTCTTTCACTGAAAAGGGCAAACGGGCCCAGTCCATAAAAATATCTTGGGTTTTACTTGGTGGCTGAAAAAATGCTCAAATAATCTGAAATAAAAACAAAAATCACTTTTCTATTCGAATTTGTCATAAATTTCACCATGAAATAAATTTTAATGTTTTAAAAATCTATCCGGTTATCAACGGATCCTTTGTAGGGTTAAAATCTTTAAAATGAAACTACATGTTGATAAGTTCAGAAAAATAACATAAATTAGACTTGTGCAGAAAAAGCATAAAGTGGACTTAAGCAAAAAAAGCATAAACTGGACTTAAGCAGAAAAAGGATAAATTGGACTTTAGCATAAATTGGACTTTAGCGGAAAAAGCATAAATTGAACTTTAGCACGTTATTAATATTTTTCCTCTCCAAATTACCATAAACCCCAATACGAATTTTGATCAATACTTCATCTCCGTTTTCAATTCCTTATAAAAGCATAATACCGGGTCGAAATTCAAACCATTTTAGATTGACCATCTCACTTCTAAATGCTTCTACAGAACTCTTAATCAATTTCCATATACGGATTGATAAATAGACAAATATTTATTTGTTTCATCTTATATTACATTCCGATATTTGTTTTTAAGGACGCTATACCGTTTTTACGAGAAATCAGAGAATAATTTCTACTTTTGTGTACACTTATTCTATGCCAATATGTAAAAATGTATTGTATATAATATTTATATTGATAGATTTGTGAATATGTAAATAGCATATATTTGAATTATGTTGTAAAAAATGTTAGAATTCACGGTTATCCCAAAGTAGAAAAAAAATTGGAGTTTGTTTACCAGCAAAACCCTTTGGTAGAATGTTTATTTAGGGTCTAACGATCAATTTAAGTAAAAACAAATTCCGCCTAATTTCGAAAGTTTTCGAGATCTACGCATGCGCGACTCGGTAAAATAACAGCGGTTTTTGGTAGATTATGTGTGTCTTTCTATCTATTGGTAATACACTTATAGCGTAAGAGCTATAAATCGGGTCCAAATTGCCAATCAAAATTATAATTTAGACCACCGATATCCCAGTAACGATTGGGTTAAGGCTATATAAGTGTATTACCAATTGATAGAAATATGACCCGACTAGAATCCGCTGTTATTTTTCCGATTCGCGCATGTGCAGAGCGAAAACTGGACTGCGAATGCGTAGATCTCGAAAACTGTCGAAAGGCGGAAATTGTTTTACTAGAACTGATCAGTTGGACCCTAAAAACGTTCCTACCTAAGGGTTTTGCTGGGGAATAAACTCTTTCAACCTTTTCCAACCGTGGAATAACCGTGAGAATCATTTTGAGTGGGAAATATTGATTTTGGAAGTACATTTTGCTCTAATTGGGTAAAATCTCACTCCATCTGAATAAAATGTCTGACCTATAATCTAATATTCTCCATTTAGAAGTAATTATGTGCTCTTTTCACTCAATTAACCCCTCACTTGTTTTGGGGACACTTATAGATATTTTAGTGATAGTGGACACTGGTGTCCTACATGTATGTGACACTGATATTATAATCTCTAGTCAATCCATATGGCAGTACTATGTATCTGTGATATGATATGATATATCTGAAGAGTAAATCTAATCTATTTATATTATTTATTTCAATTCTAACCCTATTCGGATGCCCTAGAGACTTCAAACTGCGGTTATGAAAAGACTATTCTTATTAGGTGCAGACGTTTGATGACGTCATCGGAAATGCAAGCAAAAATCAGAACGATCAACAACTTTTAAGTAGCCAAATAAGGATTTAAGGAGGCTTCGTTCTCTTGACCCAACCAGGGGCGCCTTAACCCTATTAGTGCAGGGGAGGGGCCATTATGCAGTTATTAAAAGCCTATTCTTATCAAGTGCAGACGTTTGACGATGTCATTGGAAATCCAAGCAAAAATCAGAACGGTCAACCACTTTTAAGTAGCCAAATAAGGCTTAAAGGAGGCTTCGTCCTCTTGACCCAACCAGGGGCCTAAGGCCTATCCTCTTTACCCTAAAGAGCTGTGACCACCCCTCCCGATAGTGGCCCTCGCGCAATACAAGTGCGGACATTTATCAGGAATACGCGGATTTGATCGTTCTCAATGGGCATTAAATTTCTATAGATCTAAGTGAAAACTATCCTGACAGCTAAGGGTTGGTACGCAGCGCACTCTTATCACTAGGAACGAGTGCTACCCCATTTAGGCTACTGTGCTGAAGACCCTAGGTTAATTCTTCTAACCCTGGTTGCTCCAATCTATGGTACGCCATATGAGGTCGCACTCGTTCCTAGTGATAAGAGTGCGCCTCGTACCAACCCTTGCCTGTCAGGGTGGATTGGAGCAACCAGGGTTCGGAAAATTAACCTAGGGTCTTCAGCACAGTAAGACTTAAAATATCGAAAAAGATTTAACTCGGCATTAAAACGCCTTGAATGTTTTGAACTTTAGGTTTTATTGAACAAATTAGAATCTGCTCCTGTTCGAAGTACCCTTACTTCGGATGAAAATGTTTAACTTTATAAAGTAATAAGATTTTAGAAGATTAGGTTTTACCAATGTCTTGAAGAAGGGAGACCTTGATTTAATTTAAAAGAAATGTCTTGGATCATCAAACTGATTAATCCAATATTTGATTAAAAGAGCCTAAAATGGACTTATTCCGGAATCAGTGACTTATAAATAGAGGAAAATTGGATTATGATAAAAATAATTAATTGAATTTAGGAAATCTCGGAAGTGCGAGCCTAAACCACTTGAACCTTTATATTTTTGGAAAGCTTGTGGAAATTCTAGGTTCAAGATTATATTTCCGAAAGGTGCGGGCCCGCTTTGGGACCTCATAGGCCGATACAATTTTTCGAAATAAATCTATATTTGTCCTTGGCCCCAAAATTGGTCAAACCTAATCGAAAATGGTAGATCAGAAAATATCGGTTTCGACCCCTTTTGGGAACCTTAAATTGTCTTTTTTTAAATGTAAAATTTGGCTCCGGAGGCCCCAAAAATATAAACTTGAAACTAGGGTCTAAAGGTTTGGCGCCAAAAGTTCCATTAACCTGTGTACGTTATACATAGGATGTACCGAGAATCTATATATTGGATTTAAGTAATGAAATATATAAACTTGTACGGACACAAACCATATACCAAATCTATATATCAATTCCTCTAAATCGACACCCTAATGCATTGACGTTTGTTGTTTTTCTGGTTTTGGCATATAAATGCATTTGTTACAGATAAACTTATCGATATTCATCCGATATTGTTTCAAAATCGATTATCGACCAACTTGAAAATTGACACGAAATGGTCTAAAACTTAATCTTCTAAAATCAATGCTGTTGTTTAATAGATTTATTTAAATCTCATATTACAAATAATCATGGAATAAAAAATTAGATTAAAAAACTGTTTGTTGAATTGCTTGTTCAGGAGTTTGAACTTTTTGGTTTCCATTGCAATTAATCAATTTTTGTCTAGCTTCCCAAAGATCTGAATTATTAATTTTCAGTTTAGATCGGCTGATATCATTGACCGAAGAAATTCTTATTACTCCAAGATAATAGTTACGATGAAATATTGGATTTGTGACATAAATTATGGAATTGATTCTATTAAATAGAAACTCCCGTGATTTCTTTGAAGAGTGGAACCGCGCCTAAAATGGATGATTCATTCGAAATATTTTTATGTTCGAAATTTCGCAGTTTCATTTCCGAACATTTTATCCATTTTCACAGTAGCATACAACAACAAATAACCGCGACAGAAGAATGAAGTATGTGGCAAACCCAGGTATAATCCAAAACTAGCCATTCGGTATCTGTGTTTTAATGGTACATGTACCGTATTCATGTACCGTATTAAAAAAGGACTTCGGTTCGCGGAGGCTCCATAGACTAAATAGCTACTTATCTATTGCGTTTTCAGACAAGCGTGCTGTATAGATACTGTTTAAATGTGATAAAGAAGTGTGCAGTATCATGCATGGCCATAGGATTGTAATTATTTTAGGGGACACATCAAAATGTCGACACTTATTTCTATTAGGACAATATTCGGATAGGGGGGAGGGTGTTGAGGCCTGGACGGATAGAAAATGAAACTTGAAGTGTCGACGTGTTTATACATACATGTATAACGAAGACAAAAATCGACATTTTATTTCTCACTGGCAGTACGTTTCGAAGGGGGGAGGGGTTAAACCATATCCGGATATTGTCCTAATAGAATAAGTGCCGACATTTTGATGTGTCCCCTTACCCTATCCGAAACTGCCTTATTATGATATTAAGATGAATGGAATTGTTGGACCTTTAGACAATGGATTCATAATAGGCCTACTATATAATCGGCCACTAAAACTTGTTACTATGTGGCCAAGCAAGGGTGCTACTGCTGCTCGTACCTCAATCTGTCACTTGGCTCTCGCACTTTTTGATTCTTTTACATCGTTGTGCCAGTGCAGCCACCTTTGCTTGGGCTGAAGGAGCACGTATGTACAAGTACAGTTTGCAAGCTCGAAACTGGCATACATAATGAACTGCTGATTTTTCTACTCTGGCACGGTCCCGCTTTGGATAAACGACATCATATTTTAACCAATGTACTATGTTGTAGATTTCGTTGCATCGTCTTTTTAATCTAAGTTCGTTTGGCTATAGGCTGAGCGCAAAAAGCAGTTTGTACAGCTTTTCGAGGTCTCGGGAAGGATTCGAACCCATATTCTATGTATCTGAAGTCAACTATTTGTGGTGTTCCTCCAAAGCGACAATAGACTGGTAGCTTTCCCTAAAGCCATTAAAAAAAGGTTAACCTCCTCCCATTGCAATTAGTCTCGATTTCATAGAATCGTAGCACATCCGGGACATTAATGGGCACTTACAATAATAAACACCATATCAAACACATTTAGCTCTATAACATACTACTTTACAACTACTAAGTATTTACTAATGTATGTAAATAATATCGTTTCCTAGCAACCCTTCACATTGTTTCATGGAAATATCATTTATTATTTGTTTTACCTTGCAAAGGTACTGGACAAGTTTCCATTTCCCCCAAAACTCAGACAATGTACACATGGGGTAAATAAAAACGGCTTTACTAAAAAAATTAAGTCAAGCATTAACTTGAGTTTGAATACCGTCTAGATGCAAAAGTGACTGCTTAAAAAAATTCAAACTTCGGCGAATTCCGAACATAGGACTTCACGACGTTATTTTTGGCTCGTCAGATTTTGAGTAAATGACGTCTCGTAGCTGCGCATGCGCAAATACCCAAATCTTAAAAAAATTAGTATAGCAGCATTGAAACAGAGAAGCTTATTTTTTAAATTCGCAATGATAAAAGAGTAAAGACCCTATATAATTTATAATTCTAAATAGTAGTAAAGCAATAGGAGGGGTACGTACCATCTTGTCCCCAATGCCAATCTCGATATCTCTCTACTAGTTAAAAATTGTAGTTTTAAACAAAATTCAACAGCTCTGCGAGGAGAATGGGTACGTACTTGTTCCAACAAAAACTGGATTTGTCCTCTTTCATTTTAGAGCAACAAACAACTCAAAAAACCCGAGATTTCGTACTGTTGGAATTTTAAGACCAAATATCTCAGAAACGGCTAGGATTAGGCCATATGAATTTATTATGAGCAGCCCCAAGCACCCTATTAGTCGAATGGCACCATTATTTTAACGATTAAGGGATGTGTGTATATGCAAACATCTCTGCCACAGAAGCGCAAAACAATCGGTGGTTACTTTGTTTTCGTCCACAAATCTTAGATTTTGAGTTTGATTACCGTCTAGAGGCAAAAAGTGACTACTGCTTACAAAATTCAAACTTCGGCAAATTCCGAACAAGTAACTTCTCTGGGAAGCACCCATAGGAGTTCGGGATTCATTTCTATGTATAATGACAGGGAACTGAAACTTAAAATAACGTATAAGAACCATTTTAAAATCTGTTAAATTATCGCCATCACTCTTTGGAGCAAAGAACACAACTTTACACAACTTACACAGATTCAAGACCACATAAATCAAGATGGCGTCATATCATTAGCAATAAAAAATGTCTTTTAGTTTTTTAAGTATATAGTATCAAGGCCCTTAGTACGCCAGTCACGGTTTAAAGATTAAAAAATTACAATATTTGAAAAAGGGTCGCACTATAGCAGACGTTCATTTAAGCTGAGGAAATTCTAAAGTATTTAGTTGTACAATGTGAGTGGCTAAAGTAAGATATATGGCTTACTAATGGACGCAAGGAGCTGCATAACTAACGACAATTTGACTGATTAAAGGTACTTTCAGTTCGCAAATACCGATTGAGATGGCAACGTTAAGAAACCGGAAGTTAAACATAAGTTTTCATAAACGACTTAAAATTGGTCCAAATTGAAAGTAGTTGAATAGAGTAAGTAAGAAACCGGAAATGGGATATTTAGTAATTTACGAAATGAAAACAAATTATCGAGGCAAGGTCGGCCTGCACTTTGAAATGAAAGTAAATATCAGGTTAAATTATCTTACAGGTCTACCTGAAACACTATTAAAGATGGCAAATACTGCATGTATATTGTTCAACCGGAGAGACGGAAGATGTCAGGAAAGCAACTCGATTCCCTCGGTAAACTTCATTTACTCTCGGGTTTGGCTTGTAGTGACACCTAATTATGTTACAACCCCACTTTAAATAGAAAACCGAACATATATAATCATTATAGAAAAGCGTATATTAGTTGTGAAATCTAAAAAATATCAAGTTTGGCGACGTCGTGATTACGTCATTGTTTTCGCGCGATTTGATTGGTTCATTTTTTTCTATCTTAACAAGTTACTGGGGTTAGAATTCAAGGACAGATGACGGATATCCAATTGGCGTGTTACTGAATGAACATCGACCAATATTGGTTGAAATTGTGATTGATTGTCGGTTTATACGAAGTGGGTTATTAATTACCCGACTACGACGGGATAAGTATTCCTTCACAAATGGAAACAGGTGGAACCCCAGAGTTCAGAAGAAGACAAAAATCCACTCTCCTCAGCTGCTGTCTTGGAATAATTTGCTTTTCTCATATCGTTAACATCTTCATGATCATCTATCATATTAGAGCAAATCACCAAAGATTTGTGTTTACATCATATGTTATAAGATACATTGGTATAAAAAACATGTCCAAGCCGGTTTACCATGCCTGGCTATTTAGAGAACGGTTGAAGCAGGAGTATATAGATATATTTATGGTAGAAGTAATGGGTTTAACATATTTAGACCGATGTTCAGTACAAAAATATTGTCATTATTACTTAATTTGATGGTTTTAATTAAGTTTCGGAAAGTTTGCCAGGGTCTAATCGATTTGCCGGGGTATATCGATAATTAGACCCAGTCACATGACACCCACTCATCCAATCACATTCATAAATAGAAACTAACATCGTACTAAATGTTATTAACAGAAGTTCCTCTTCTTAGCCTAATCTTAGGCGGTCTATTCAATTTATGGGACCTAGTTAATCATTCTATATACACAATTTAGTAGAATTATTGAAATGAGTATTGTACTTTTGGGATTGACACCGCTTGGCAATATAGACAAATGAGGTACCGTTGGAAAGATCTTGGGACGGGGATTCCCAAAGGCTATATGAGAAGTCAAATCG
>JAUCNG010379037.1:0-11187 GCA_032353305.1 Cephalothrix spiralis
AAAGTTCCGTTCGGCGAAAATTCCGTCGGCGAAAGTGTTTTCGGCAAAAGTTCCTTTCGGCGAAAATTCCTTTCGGCAAAAGTTCCGTTCGGCGAAAATTCCTTTCGGCGAAAGTTCCGTTCGGCAAAAGTTCCATTCGGCGAAAATTCCTTCGGCGCAAATTCCGTTCGGCGAAAGTTCCTTCGGCGAAAGTGCCTATCCCGTATTTCCATTTCTTATTTTCTGATGTCTTGAAGTTATTAAAAAAATCTTGATGAATGTGAAGTCGATTTTAATGAGAAATATTTTGAAATTAGATTTATGTTTCTGCCCTTGAGGGCTCTGTCCGCTAGGAACTACGCTATGATGAAAATATTAGAATTATGTTCCGTTCTGCCTTTCTCCTTTTTTATATGAATAAATATAATGCATTGATTTGATCTTTATCTTTAAAAGTTGCACGATATACAAATTATATAGTATTTAAAGGTATTACATAAAATAATAACAACAAAGGGGCAGTTGCCGCAAGGTTTTCGATTCCTCACCAAGTTAAAATAATTAAATTAAATCGCTTATAACCCTTATAAAGACTAGCCTAGTTCCTTGCTACCTGAGACCTCCCGCGGGTGGTATTCAACCAATATACCGCGCGTCGTTCCGTAGGATGGCTCCGGCCGCTAGGAACTAGGCTACATAAATACCTAACTAACTTAATCAAAACTGTGAAAATAGTTTAAAACGTTGAGAAATCAATCAGGAAGGAGGGGCGGGGTTAGAGGCCTTCTGAGAGATCTAAATTCTAAAAAAATTAATTTGAAAAAAAATAATTTTTAAACATTTTTTAAAGATGTTAAAAGAGGTAGTGTTCCCCCCAAAAATATCAGCTCCTACAAAATGACCCGCCATATTTGTTTGGAAGCATTCGATTAGGCATATCTTGTAAACCATATATAGACCGCGTTAGTGTTCAAAAATTGCTGTTGGTGGGTGTCTATTTTCTATGTTAAATTTGGAGGTGTTTCTCAACGCTGTGCATGATGAGCCTTATATTTCTGGAAAGCTGAATGAGTCTACTGTAACATATCAAAAAATCTCAATGAATAAATTTGAATATTTTTTTATATCTCTAGCTTAAAAAAATTTAATATTATATTTTTAACTATCTCTGTTATAATGGCATTTGGGCGGCAAATTTTTATTTTTCTCTCTCGCCATACACGGATTTTTAGCCTAGAACATTGTTGATGCCTCAATAAAAAAAATATTTGGTTATGAAAAGTTAAAAAAATGAGTACTTTTTTATTGCATCAAACTTAGGAAATTTTTCAAAGAAAATCAATTCTTTCGCGGTTTTCCTTGATCGGCGTCACTGTGCGATGTTGTCTCGAATTTAATTATTTGTTCTTTGATATACAATTTTGTTAAACGTTTTTAGGTGTATGTACCAAAGATGAATTTCAATGTCAAGATAACATCCATTGTATACCATCTAGTTTAAAATGTGATGGATTTAAAAATTGCAAAGATGGTTCAGATGAAGCTAAATTTTTTGCAAAATGCAGTGGTAAGTGCTGTGACGCTTTAATTGAAGACATATGCATCTTTGATTAAACTAGGAACTAAGAAATGTTCCGTAATGAAGCTCCCTCCTTTCGGGCTAAACCCGCAAACTTGCTTGCTTGGTCTTCAGTACTGATACTGAACATTTTCTGCGACGATCTACACCTCTTCCATTTAGGACGCTAAGTAACAGTCGACTTCTTATATCTTACGGTCGATTTAGTAAGTGGGATTCCGAGAGTAAATCGAGATGCACCTCGTTCGGTGCTGTGGCCTGTTCGCATGAGGTAGCGCGCTCGCCTTTCAATCGGAAGGTTGGAGGTTCGAGACTTCCTAGGGGTACGAACACAGATCGGATACTGGGTGACTCGGTCAGTGTAAATACATGGAGTGAGACGCTGTCCCTCCTTTAAGGGTAAACCCGCCTCTAATCGGTACGTGTGTATATAGAAATAGATTAGAGTGCGGTGCATACAGGTAACTGCTTGAGCAAGCTTAACGTATGTGTCTATTTTAAGAAGTTCACCTGACGCCAGTTGAGGTTACGCCTACTTCCTCAGCCAAGTTAAATACGGATTAAACCCGCAAAAAAGAATGACGGGAGTACTGGACTGAAGATGCCAGCGAAAGCACTCGGTGAGGCTATGACATTGCTTGCTGGATCACCAGTTCTGATACCGAATCTGAACAGTGTAAGTCACGTTTTGAAATAGAATTTGACATCAATTGGTAAATAATAGTTCTTCTTCTTTATTTCCAGGTGTCCAACAATTGGCAAGCATAATCCTCCTGTCATTGGGTTGTTTTATCGTCAAATATTTGGCATAAAAGTCGGCTGTAAAATTTGTATAAAAATAACCTGAAATAAAATGAAATATTTTCTACTATCATCGCTCATTGGTTTTACAATCAGCATTTCAGTTTCTAAACAAAACATGATATGTTTTTGATTTGTTTTGAGTTACTTGTCTCAAAATTATGGTGCTTATTTTTATTGTCTTCTTTAGTTATACATGTACATGTGTACTAAGTAGGACCAAGGGCATATTACACATCTTGGTAGGACGTATGCAAAATTATAATACCTGACAATTATGTCACTCACAATTATATATTTCCATATTGTTTGTCTGAATGCCTCTTGATACTGCTTGAGACGCAAATATTATGTTTAGGTTTTTTTTAATAAATTGGATAACGGATCCGCCGCCGCTCAAAACATTAAAATTAAAGCATTAAAATTTTTATTTTCTCTCGCCGCCGCGCCGCTGGGAACATTTATCGTCGCGTTCGGTTTTATTCCAATCATTTATAAAAATGCCTTATGGTTGAGTACATTTGTTTTGCTTCTCTTCTATAGTAGGCCTATATGTTGATAGTTATGTCATGTTTATTGATAACGAAATGTGACGATTTGATAACAGTTTTAAGACGGAGATACTACTATATGTAAATGTTTATGTAAAACCTTGATTATGAGATCATGATAAGTCTCATAGTGTCTCATATGATATAAATTAGGTCGTTATTCATTAATCAACTTTTTATATAACTCTTTGTATAAAGTCTATCGAAGTGTGCAGTTAAACATGTTGACCGCTTACATTGTAATTGCATTTGTTGGACTCGCTGCGGCCGGCGATTATGATCCAGGTATTGAATTGCATATTTTAGTTATTTAAAGAATTATTCTACTCGTAATCATTCAATTAAATTCATGCATAATTGTGATTCATGTAATTTAGATTTTTTTACACAGAATGATCTAGAATGTTATTGCTTCTATTTCTAACAAAATACCACATTTTTTTCAGTATATATGGAATCAACGACCCGGCTATCAATTATCAAAACTAAAGTAGTCCGACTTGTTCTAACTCATGATTCTGTTTACCTGCCAAATGCCGATAATAAGCTGTCGGTAAGTACATGTATGTACATCATTTACATGGGCCACTAATTCTATACCAATACCGTTATAGTACCGGTAGTAGAAAGAACCCGCAAAAAATAGAATTTTTGAGTTTGACTTTGAAAATGAGTTGATGTTGATCTTAGACCTGGAATGATGGAAATTTAGTATGGGCGAAGTCATTAGTATAAATCCGGGTTTCTTTGAAAAATTGAATATTAAGCTTTCTTAAATACGGCTCAAACCACCCAAAACCCTTATTCTAAGAGCAAATTTCGAATTTCAACGATGATCATTTTTACTAGAGTCATCTGTCTTACTTGTGATTGGTATGTTTTCATATGCCATTGTTTAATTTAATTATATTTTATTCAGGCCTCCATCATGGGATGATGGGAGTCATGGAGATCTCGACAATAAAACCTTCAATGACTTTATTGAGTTATTTCTGGGATCCCAAACTAAATATAGTATGCCATGGCATATGAAAACATACCAATCACTTTGTACAGAGATACATTAAGTGCCGACCCGCACATCAAAAATATTGCTTGCATTTATATGTCATTTGTGTTTGATACTTATTTTAATTTGATTATTAAATTCCAATTTTTCAGATACAAAGTAAAGCTCAGACTATGATGGTAATTGCGCCTAGAAAAATCGATATTGAAGGAACAATGCCAAACTGCGAATCGTCGAAACTGGTTGTAACCGATGTTAACACCAAAGAAATTTATGGTGGTTGGTATTTTTAATTTATTTTACTCATGTGACGAATCTGTAGTGAGAATAACAATTGTTATCACATATCTAACATAGGTGTCACTATACCCATAAATAACGAAATCATTTTATTACACTGGCGATTTTACTCATTCTTCAAGAATGCATAAAAAGTGGTAATTATGCAAATTAGGGGTTGTCTCTATTACCGAACTTCGAATTAATACGCCAATATTTCAATCCGACTATAGGATATCGATTGATTATGTCTGTAGATGCTCATAAATCGTGTGCCTTACAATGTAGGTCACGTAGTCCGATCGATAATTAATCGATGTTACGTTTTGATCACTAATGAAAAATGGCACATAATAAGAAAGAAATTTGCGATGAAATGGACATTAATTCGTTAAAATATAACCTATAACGCATGGTATTTGACGAGTTATGCTGTGACCGACTGAAATTAAGAACCCTCGGTGCCGAATTATACCACATACCTACATATATGTGACCGACTGAAATTAAGAACCCTCGGTGCCGAATTATACCACATACCTTTAATACCTAACCGCATTTATTTCGTTATTTTGTTCACGGGCTGATATATGCATTGTACAGTATATTACCGAATCTTTTTTGTTCTCAAGAAAAAATATTGTGTTCTTCGGAAAGGGCGATGATTGTAAAATCATATTCTTCAAATTAACTATTTCGTAAAATTATATTTTATTCACTAAAGAGTTATTTATACTCATGAGAAAGGACGTTCAATATTAATTTCAATCTTCAATCCAATTTTTTTACAAGAACAAAAAGTGGTGGTTTTTGTATTCGAAATCACAGTTTGTTCAAAGAAAGTGCGTTTAACCTATTTATGAAGAAATTGTCACAATTTGTACGTTAGAAAGTCTAAAACTATCTTGGCATCCGCAAGTAAAAAATAAATGATTTTTTTTCCATTATCAAGTTTTGCTTTTGAAAAAAGTGAACCATTATTTTTGCATACAGAAACAAGAAACCCCTGCCACTTATACCCCCCAGGGCCAAAATTTGGAACATATTTTCTTGAAACTTACCAAGATTGTAATTATATTTTTTGAATCACTTTAAAAACATTATGATATTAACAAATCACATTTTTTGTTTACAAGAAAGGTCAATTAATCTAAAATATGATCTTGTTTTGTAAATAACATTTTTTTCTCTACTGACGTTCTACAAAAATTGTATCACAAACTTATATGTTATTCGTTAGAAAGGGTGTTTATTGTAAAACAACCTTTTTCTCATAAAATCACAATTTGTTCACTATAACGAAAGAGTTATTTGTACTATTTACATAAAATCACATGTTATCGTGATTGTTGGCCGAGTTCATTGTAGTATTGCAATTACCAAAAACATTCTGTTGTCAAAAATCGGTGATTATTGTAAAAGAGGGGGTAACGGGTTAAAACGTGCAGCGTGATTTGCCAAAATTATCGCTACGTGCAACGTGATTTTTGGTTTGGACCGGCCTGAAAACGTGAAATTACCCTGACAGCGTGCATCGTGCAAGCCCAATACCGTTACGTGCATCGTGATTTTTAACATTATTTGGGCGTGAAACGTGACTTCTCAGATAAGATCAGATAATGTTGTCTTCAGGAGCGGAAAACCGATCGGGTGCCATTCAAGTCTTTGAATTTAAAAAACATGGCTTCCAACATGTCCAACTGTGTGGATCCGCGAGCCAGTCGTAAAAAAATGGAATAAAACTGTTGTAACGTTCGTGAAACGTGATTTCAAAATCCGTCATCGGTGGTCTGTCTGTGAAAGTCGATTTTTTGGCTCGTGAATTCGTGAATGAAGTTGATGATTATTATCGTATCACAATTTTGTTACAGAGTGGTGCGGAAAAACTCTACCAGAAAAATTTCCAATAACAACAGAGAGCTATCTCAAACTTGAATTCATCAGTGGTCCAAAAGAGGTTAATAATACAGGATTCGATCTTATAATCACAGAAACAAATACAGGTTAGTCTCGCAGTTTATAAGAGCCAATGTCCGACTTTTGCAGTAAACACATGACATGAAAAATTGTTACAAACTTTTTTGCAACGGGAACCCAAATAGTGAAAGATCCAAAAATTTCAGAACTTTAGAACTTGACCCCGATTTCTTTTAACTATAATTGTGAATTGCGTATGTACATATGTGACCCTCAGTGTAATCCAACCTTAGATCCTTTTATTTATGAGACAATTAGTTTTACATTTATTATAATTATATTTGGATATCGGCACAAAGCTCATTTTTAGTATCCAAACCCAATGGTATCGCATTATAGTAATGTCTTTGAATGAAAATTTAAGATTTGTATTGTAGACGCGACCGATATTGACTAAGATAACAATCTTACAATCAAAGACTACGGTATGAATAAACTTAAGTCACTGTGGCGCCGGATGGAGTCTCCGTGGCGCATTTTTTCTTTTTTCATAAAATAATTTAATTTATATGGATTTAATGTCGTATCCATTTTCAATGGCAATCTATAAAATAAAGCCTAAATTAATAAATACGATCAATGATAATGCTAATCTGCGAAAAAAATATTTGATGAACATTTTAATGAATCGTCGCTGATTGTTCCTACGATTTCGTAGGATACCAATTACTCCACCAGAAAAAAGGTATACTGCCACGTCAAGGCCGATAGATCGACCACTATGAGTGACTGATTCCTAACTGTCGAATTATATAAACAACAAATTTACTCCAATAATTTTATACATTTGGAACAACATTTGTACAGTTCCATTTTCTGCTGTATTTATTTCCTCATCAAAAACTTATTCATTTTTCTATTTAGACTTTATTTATTTGAATTCTTATCATGGGGATTTCGAATGTCAAATTTTACAAAATCATTGAAAACTATGGGATGCACAGGACTTAAAAATAAATAAATATGATAATGAACTTTTAAAAAAGGTTTGAAGAGACATAAATATGTTTCGGGGGTTTTGATTATCAGGGCGGCGAAACTAGGGGGCCAGAGGGGGCGGAGCCCCTCACAAAAAAACGTGGGGGCTCAGCCCCCCACAGTTAACTGGTTTTGTTTGATTTTGAAAGCCTTAATAAATTTCAATCTTCTAAACGTGGTTTTCTCCAATTTTCTCTAGCGAATATTCATTTAATGAGATAATTGCCGAAAAATACTTCGAGATTCCACAAAAATTGACCCTAAAATATTTAAAACCTAAAATTTACCGAGGCTTTAATTTGCACCCCCACCGGGCTATACCCATGGACCCCTTGACGACGGTTGACGGGCCCCTCAACCTCATGTCTAAGGTTCAGCCCCCTCACAAAAAAATTGCTTCCACCGCCCCTGGCCCCTGTAATGATTTTCATAAAATTCCAGGAATAGAGGACTGTCTCTTAGTTGCGAAAAAAATTAATATGATCCTATCATATTGAGATGAATTTCTGTCATTCGGGCTGTGGGGGTTATGTTCCATCGTCCGAGGACATTTCGTGTACGTATATACTGTTTTATTTTCAGGTACCTGTACTGACCAAGAATACATGTGTGCAGATATTTACTGCATTGACAAGCGATTTCAATGCGATGGTTATGTGAACTGCCCGGATAAGAGTGACGAAGATCCAAAATTTGGTTGCTATGGTAAATAATAATATTTCCATCAAAAAACTTCTTTTTTTCGGTATACATGTATATATTATTGTATATATCATGAACAGGTCAAAAATGTAACTGATGTTGCTTCTTAGGCGCAGCCCGCCTCCTTACCCTGCCAATAATGTCCGATAAGCCCGGAAAAACCATAATAAACCTTCATTATCATACTTTATTTATCCTTTAGTATCAACGTCCGTAGCTCCACTTACAACTGCTAATGTTACAAATGCTACAAGTCCACACACAAATGCTACTTCACCGATAACTGCTGCCACTTCTACGATTCCACGTACAACAATGAGACCAACAAAGACAGTGACAACTTTTATGCCAATCTCTACTACACAGTCAGCCACTCAAAATGGTACGTATAAATCTTACTACACACTGCAGCTCTGAACCAGCCGCGTTTTACTCATCAACAATATGTTTGCGGAGCATTAGGCAAAGAAAAATGTTGATTTTCGAATTTGTAATTACTACTACATATATTCAAAACCAGTATTCAAAACTACATCTGCGTGACAAATCGATATTTAGGATAATTGAAGACGAGTTGCATTGTGATTTTGAAGTTAAAATAGCTCTAGAATAGAATAAATCACAATGCTTTCCATGGAAATGACGTTCAAAATGACACTAATTAAACGCAGTTTTGACCGTCATTTCTATCGAAAATTCATTGTGATTTTGAAGTTAAAATTGCTCTAGAATAGAATAAATCACAATGCTTTCCATGGAAATGACGTTCAAAATGACACTTTTTAAACGCAGGTTCTTAAGGATAATTTTGACCGACATTTGTTATGATTTCATTTATCAAACCATGTCTCACATAGGCCTATTCCCTTTTAAAAGAAATTCATGCTTAATGTGAGTATCTGAGATTCTTGAGTGTCATTTTAATTATTTCAGGTTTCAACATGGTCTTCGTCACCTTAGTTGTTATAGGAACCTTTGTACTCGGGAAGTGGTAATCAAGAATTACATTTTGAATTGCTATACTACTACTCTTTGGCTAAAGAATGAATAAACCCGTAAAAATACCTTACAAAAAAGATATTACAATTTAGAGTCTAACTCTAGTCAGTCTACTCATTATTGTCCCATAGATGTCAAAGATACCGGTAGTAGTTAAAGTGGAGGAAAACTTCAAAATCACAATTCTTTCCATGGAAATGACGTTCAAGAAGACTTTAAAAAAACATCTGTAGGTCTATGTTAGATACATATAGTTTTAAAATAACTGGACCCATATAATTCAACTCAAATACCCTAATTCAATACAATGATTTAATATTTGACCTTTTATATTTTTTATATATTGTATTTTAATGTTCAGACAATAAGACAGTATCTAAAATAATTGAGACCTTGATTGTTTTATCATATTCTTATAAGTTAAGTATTTGTTTATCTTACAAATACGTTAGGCCCTTTATAACAGATGTTTTATCATATTCTTATAAGTTCAGTCTTTTGTTATCTTATAAATACGTTTAAACGTAATACAACAAATATAATACATGGTCAGATGATTATATAAATTATTTCGTATGATAGATAAAATCCGAAATAGGTGTTGACGTTTCAAAATGATTCTAAGATTATTATTAATCAATATTACTTGATGTATCTATCTATTTCTCTACTTTCACTCTGGATAAATATCATCCGCGTCTCTTCTACGGCTACAATCAACCATGGTAAGAATTAACTATTTTTATTTCAATATAATATCTTTTAAACTTATCCAGCGTGACCAAAAGTCTGGAAATATCAAAATATAAAAAATGTCATGGAATTGTCATGGAATTTTTTTGAAATGGGCCTAATACTGGAATTGCCATGGAAATCGAATATATCGACTATTTCTCGCTTGCTGTGAGATTTCGCAAGTAAATAAATGAAAGAAAAAAATATCGCCTCGCTTCGCTCGACCTAAATGTTTTAATAACCTGATCTAATCCACTTCAAAATGGCTTGATATTTTCGTCAGGAAAGCATGGAATTTCATTGTAATGATTTTATTTACCACCCTGGCATCCTTTCATTTTTCGTTTCAATATATATCTTAAAGTCTTTATAAATTGGAAATATTAAAAGTAAGAGCCATAGAGAGACTGATTTTACTATTAATGGTTTTTATAACCTGAACTAATTTTTAATTTTATCCCAGTTTTCATGGACGAACAATGTTCGAAAACGATTGGAGTAGAAGACCGTGCCGATGTTGATGACCTTTGGCTGAGTCGAGCCAGGGATGATAAAGTTGCTCCGCACGCCAACTGTAGCATAGTGGTAAGCACTTTTTTGCACGTTCCGTTCTTTTATTCTGTGTAGTTGTAGCCTAGGATAAGTTTCTCTTCAATTACAATTGTACATGATGAAATGCCATACAAAGTTAGGATTTCACTAACGTTAAATGGATTGGGATTTGTTCAAAAATTAGACCTCTAAATTTACTTGTTCCTAAATTGATACCCGAAATTACTCTTCTTTAACTCGAAATTACATTTAGATTGCGTACAAATTCGGGGAAATTTGTCAATTTCGACACCAAATACTTAATGACCTCTCCACCGTGTTTGTAGTCCAGAATTATTTTTATCTGTAAACAAAATTATTTCTAGCTAATTAAGCTTGATAATAATGTACATTTTGCTTAAGTCATTTTCAATTTATTACTATCATGATTTCAGCTCAAAGGACCTTATAAAAAAGCGTTAAACGTAATCTTCCGTAAGTTTGATATCGACTGTGGAACTTCGTCGCTGACTTTAAAAGATCATGTATCCGGCCAAAAGCTTGGTAAGTAGGCCCCTAAAAAGTCAAAACGTCATAAAAACCTGTGGTTCCCAGGTCAATTAAAAATCACGGAATTGGGGCCCTATAACCCATCAACCCTTATATTTTTGGCAAGCTTGTGGAAATTCTACGTGTAAGTTTGTATTTTCGAAAGGGTCGGCCCAATTACAATTTTTCGAGATTTTTGCGGGGGGGCTAAAAATGGGGTCTGAACCGAAAGTTCAATAAACCTGTGAATTATCGATGCTCTACATGTACATGTATTAGAATAGGAAGTTATTGAATGTTATCTCCGTGCTATATTTGGTTTGTTTGACTATTTTGCAAAGCATTACTGAAATAAAACTCAAACAACGATAGATATAGATGTCATGGTGTTATTAATAAAATATTTTTTCACACAGAAACCCCTCATTGTGGTGATGAAAATAGTATGATAAGGTCCCTGCTCAAAACCAAGTATAATATTCTTGAAGTTTCATACACTTCTAAAGTGAACCAAGGCA
>JAUCNG010379148.1:0-11185 GCA_032353305.1 Cephalothrix spiralis
CGATATTTCAGTAGACTGGTGACAACGCACAATACGGCGGTTGAAAAAGAGCTTTTTCGTGGCCGAAAAAACTGTATTGTAGACCACAGGGAACAGTTATGAGGATCGGGTTTTCGGCATTCTAATGAGGAAAAGTAGGACAGGAAGAGCAATTTTAAGAAGTGAACGGGAAAATATGGCTTTACTGGCACTTTAATTATTTTGCTTTTTAAAAATGTTGTTTTAGATACTATTTAAAAAATTGCGCCACCCCACTTTCAAAAATCACTATTAACAACGCAATGAAACTGGTTTAGCACATACAAAATAAAGTGGTTATGATATAGGCCTAACGTTAAACAGTTGGCACTTTTCGTTAAAATGATAATTAAATTCCGTAGCACTTTCACTGTTTTTCTCTAGCGAGCAGACGTTTACCTATACTTCAATAGTCCGTTGAAAAGGACGGTGGGCCTTTTTCCCTTTCAAAATTGCGGCACAGGAACAAGTCTAAAATTTCAATGAAATATCGCCTTATTTTTCTGTGTGCGAAAACAAGTCTAGAAAGTGAATCGATCAATCGAACGAAAATATTGTGAATTAACGGTTATCGAAAATAAAATATCGGGACATCATTCAAATTCACTATACTTCAAGGAAACATTATGGAATACAAAAAATTAAGTATTAGAGTATTGATACCCCCCAGTGAATAATATAAGCCTATAGGCTCACATGTGTTTCCCGTTGCACGATTTGTCACAAACAGAATATGGTTCTACGTCACAACTAGGCACAAATCGAGAAAATTAGACATGCTTTCATAATCCAAAAGATCGACAAGAAACATTATCGACTAGTATTATTAAATAACTAACTATAGACAGATAAGTTCTTATTTTTGTGATATTAATCGATATATGTGAGCATACGTAGATTATTGACATATTTCTAAATAAATTGCAGTTTATTGGTCTCATTCTTGAACGGAATTCTAAATCGCAATGCATCAAAGAGCCTCGACAATTAGCATTGTATATAAAGCTCACATATAGACGTTACTTTTTGAACAACCGTTTTTCGGAAAGTTTAAATGTGCTATCTGGGACAGTGGTGGGCTACTTCTGGAACTATCTTTTAACAGAATGTTAGAATTTCATAATATGTAGGGCCTACTGAGATCCATGCGTGGGTTTGTATACGCATGGATCTAGTTAAGCATTATCAAACCTCTCCAAACCATCTTAATATCACATTACGTTATAGCATGAAGAAAAAGTATGTTTTAAAGGCTGCTTTTGGTCAAAACAATAAATGGAAATTACCATTATGTTCTGTAGAATATAATATTCCACTTTAGATAGCTACTACACAGAATACTGTTACCATATCTCTCTTATTAGCAATATCAAGTATCATAGCTGTGTCCCGTATTGATTTAGGCTTGTCGTTCCAGTTAAGGAGAAGTGTGCTCTGTTATTTCTGCGGAAATAACAAAACTCTTTTTGGAAATGGAAATATCAAAATATTGTCCTTGGAAATTCTTCTTAAAAATGGTCGACAAATTCCTGCAAAGCGCAGCGCATGCAGTGCTTAGTTTGAACTCAAAATAGATTATAGCAGCCCGGAATGCATTTAGTTTTAATGCCGATTATCCCATTGTTTTAAATGGGAGTAATTAGACATAGTCATTAATTTGGCAAAACTTTTGTATGCCAAAGTTATTTGAATTCTCGACGTTAAAGATCCATATATGGAGATTCAATAAGGCCCTAGTAATGGGATGCTATATACTAGGGCCTTAGCGAAAAATCTCATAAATGACTCATGAATTGCCAGAAAAATCTCATAAAATCATATATATAATATTGCTTAAAATATGAAAAATATCTCATGAAATGTACTTATGTTTCGAGTTGATTCAAAAACCAAGGAAAAAGATGGAATGAGTGTTCAATTGCTGAAATTGCCAGCACCACATTAAAATACTTTTAGCCGGTATACATATGAATTTGGTTGATTTTCAAAGATATGGGGGCCGCGGGGCCAAAGCATCCTAAGGGCCCCCGATGCTTGCGTTACGACGCCACTGTATTGGATTTTCTAAACACATCTTCAGAGACTGATAATAATTTTGGTAAGTTCTCGGAAGATGTGTCTTAGAAAAGACACGAAACGTTAGACAAGAATAAAATTATTTTTTGGTTTAATATTATGGATTTTTATTGAATATATTAAATACGGATTATTGTGTAGAGATCGAGAAAAACACAATAATCCGTGTTTGGTTTAATAAGAAGTAAAATCCACAATGAAGTCCAAAAACAATAATTTTAAAATTTAAGCTTTAAACGCCACGGACTATTGTGTTTTCATTGTTATGTAAACAAATAACGTCGATGGATAGAACCTTGATATGCCAAGCCTTATTAAACTTGTATTGCGCTTTTTACCCAAAGTGTGGTAGTCTGCGCAGAAGTAAGCTTTTCTGCGCATGCGTCATGTCATATTATTACACTGCCAAGCCACTGAAGGACCCTGAAGATGCGTATTAAAGAAGCTTTAAACGCCATTGATTTTGACGACACAGAAAACTGCGGAAATGACAAAATAACAAAGAATGAATGATAGCTATAAACTAAAAAACGGAAATAAGAAATATTTAATATTTAATTATGAAACATGATAAAAGTTAGAGATACATTCTTACCTTTTTCTTTTATTTAATATCATACAGATGGCTAAAGATTCCATAGTATCTGCCAAAATAATCCGGGCTGTACTGATGAACACAGAAAAGCTTGCTTCTAGAGCAGTGTTGTTTTACGGCTAACTCGGGCAATGTATACAGCTGCGAATAAGAGTGGTTTTTAAGTGCAAAAATATCGAAAATTGTATCAGGGCTTTTTAATCGATCATATATAACAACCCTTGTCGAAAACTAGGTCTACAATTTGGTGCCATGTACCGGTAAATAGCGTTCAAACTGTTATCAATCTCTACAAAACAGTCAATACATAAGGGGTTAACATGATGCGGATTTTTCGCTATTGAGACTAGCGAAATTTTAAGATTTTCGGATATCGGAAACGGAAATTCGCCTGCTATCGGAGACATTAAATACAGGGCCGCCGAGCGACGCCTGGCCCCGGGGCAAAACTAAATTAATCGAGCCCATGTACCCTGTAATCTAACCTCTGACGCGAACAAAGCGCGGCGGGACTCACTCGGCCGCGGGAGGTCTAGGGCGCGCCTTCGGGATTCGGTGGCCAAGCGATTTAAAGGACTAGGCATCGTTGATTACACGGTTCAAAATATTTTCTATTTACTGTTATGTAAACAAATTATTTCGATGAATACGGCCTCCTGAATGATTACACGGTTCAAAACATTTCCTTTTTATATTTACATATCAATAAAAACCGAATATGTACGTTGTACCCAGTTGTACTGACTAATAATATTCGATTATGTAAGACGATGTTCACCATAATCATAAGACAAATTTACTTAGGAATTGACAATTATATTTATACCGCAAAGGAACCCTTATAAATGGTATATTTACCACGCACAGGGGGGGGGGCTGTCCATTGATTGGATCTTATAGGCTATTTAGTTTATTTCCGCTTCATGTAAAAAATCTGTCCGTAATACAGTTATATGACATAAAATCAGCCGTTACAGAGTTATGCTCATATTGTTCCGGAATCTTTCGGATTTGCGCATCTCGAAAACTGCCAAATAAATTGCGTGCTAACATCAGAGGGCACAAAAAATAATGAGCCTACGATGTGACTATAGCTCCCAATTCACTTTCAAGCAACATTTGAGTGACAGAGACCATTATTAACAAAATCGGGAACATTGGTAAAAAAGTACGGTAACACGAGAACATAGGATTGGGAAACCCTTACAGAGTCTCTCCAATGGCGCACACCATTTTATGATCAGACTACGGCAAATATATTTCTGAATTCAAAAAATCAGAATAAAAAAAATATTCCGACATTTTGGAAAAAATGGCGGCACTCCTTAATTTTGGCTGGAAAATACTGAAACTTCATCAAGGATCGTTTTTAACACGTAGAAACGCATAAAATTACATAGCCGCATTAGAAATTCGAGAAAAAAAATCAAGACGGTAGACCCTCATAAAGATGATGGATTATATTCGACTCAAAGAGACATCACAGACAATATCTTTTGACTTGCCGATATGTATTACATCAAAATGAACTATCCTTCTTAGGAATATCTTAGTAAAGGTAGCCTCCCTCTAATTTTTGGCTAAATTTCCCTGTAATTCACAAACCGTTTAAAAAAAGTATATATTTCCTGAAAGCTGGTTACTTGGAGATTATAAACATGCTGCTTAAATGGAATTATGCACTATGATAAGGTTACGGGCGTCATTTAAAAAAATAAAATAAAAAAAAATATAGCAAAAAATTGAAGAAGTGAAAAAAAAATTAAATGGTGTTTAAATTACATGTATCCTTAGAAAAACCATCATAATGGCATATTTTGGTTTTTTGATATCTATCATACCTTTTTTTGAAAAGGTGATGTTTGTCTCAATTTTTCTTTTTTTTACATAATGTGATGACCCTTATCTTGAAAACCAACCCTAATTCAAAAACTATGCCAGTTATCAAAAAACTGCTTTCCTCATATCAAACTATGTAAAATGCTTACAAAATTTGAACTGTTTTGATGAAATATTAAGGAGCTTTACTATTTTGAAGTAAAAAAATTGCTATAATTTGAAGGCATTATAAATTGCGATTTTTGAATTACAAGATATGGGCAAACGCATAGTAAACCAAGTATTAAAATAGTAATAAATAATGATTGAACCGAATTTCATTATTCATTATTCCTTAAATGATTCCTTAGTAAATTGATGAACACATTTAGCCAATAAAAAAAATTCATTAATTCTTCAAAATTTAGAGGGAAGCTACCTTTAAAAGTGGCGAGTTAAAAAAGTCCGCATTAATAATCATTAAATCATAAAGCGTATACATTTATATACTTATATTCACGTTTATTTTTTGTAATAAACATACAAATAAAATAACCCATTTTCACACAGGAGAAGAATCACTGTTTTTTGCATCTGTACAGTTTCTGTTTCCTATTATGTTTATTATCAATATGCATATTTAAATATGTCTTTGAATTATATTTTTTTGGACACTTCTCACATAAAAATGGTCGTTGTTCATCATGAACGCGTCGGATATAGGTTTTCAACGTATCCAAACGACCAAACCGGGCGTCACATAAATTGCATATACGGTCACGTTTTTTTTCATGAACACAATCTATATGCACACGAAGATCCCCTTTCGACCAAGCTAAATATGTGCACATTTCACACTTCAATTTCTTTCCCAAATGTTTGATGTCGACATGAATTTTAAGAACACCACTCGTTTTGAATTTTGTATTACAATAGTTACATATAAATGAATAGTTATCATTATGGATAACAGCGTAATGCCGCGTCAAAATTGCCCTTACTCGTGTCACAAATTCACAATGAGTACATTTGTGTGTTTCTGAATGGACTTCCAATGTATGCCTATTAAAGGAAATAATCTGCGAACAAGTGAAGACACACTGCGGACATTTGTATTTCGAATGAACGCGCTTCTTGTGATTGTTCAACGAATCTTTTGTAGCACCACTGAAGTCACATTTTCTACATTTATGATGATGACATCGAGAGAGGTGAATTTTCAGTTTGAAACCGGTTTTAAACTTAGAATTACACAGGTTGCAGTCATACGTATGTAATTCATTATGAACGCGACGAACATGTTCCGTCAACCTAATGCACATTTTAGTTACAAAGTCACAACGACCACAACTATATGAAACGGCATTTTTGTGTACTTTTTCCATATGTGCCTCCAGGCTAACGTTTTTTACAAAACTTCGAAAGCAAACGTTGCATTGGAAATCTTTCCCTTTCGTTTCGTGATATCTAGAGATATGATTTGGAAGGTCCGAAACTTTTTTCAAACAAAAACTACATTCCACAAATTCTCTCCATAATTTTCTTTTTTTATTAGGTGGGTGCGCAACTTTCATATGTCTCTTTCGATTGTGTTTGAGAACAAAAGATTTGTTACATTTCTTACAAAAAAAATGAATTTTAGAAGCATGTGTTTCCAATGCTGCACTGTTTTTGAATTTTGCATCACAATGACACTTAAATACATGAGTAAGGCGATGAGCTGTAATTTCTTCCTTGTCTGATGTCATGAAATCGCAACGTTTACATTTGTGATTGTGAATATGAGAAACATGTTTTTCCAATGCTGCACTGTTTTTGAATTTTGCATCACAAAAATGACACTTGAATATATGAGTTAGGTGATGAGCTGTAAATTCTTCCTTATCTGGTGTGATGAAATCGCAACATTTACATTTGTGATTGTGAATATGAGAAATATGATTTTCCAATGCTACACTGATTTTGAATTTTGCATCACAAAAATGACACTTGATTACATGAGTTAGGTGATGAGCTTTAAATTCTTCCTTATCTGGTGTCATGAAATCGCAGCATTTACATTTGTAATTACATGTATCACTTCTTTTGATACCTTGGTTTCGATTGAACTCTGGATTTACAAAAATCAGATGCACGTCTTGTAAGTGTTGCTCCTTATCCGCTTGGTAACCTTGATATTCACACAAAGGACACATAAATAGATCATGTGTTTCTGTACTAGAACCATCACCTGATGTATGCCCTATTTTATTACTTCTTTTGATACCAATCAAAACCATTTGATTGAACTTCGGATTGTTATTTTGTTTACCAGTATCATTTAAATTTCCTAAGCCTGAAATATTATGACAGACTTCTTCATGATTTTCCAGTGCTTCATCGTCTTTGCAAAGTTCACCACAGTCAGTACATTCAAATTTAACAAAAATTTGATGCACGACTTGTAAGTGTTGCTCTTTATCTCCTTGATTAGCTTCATATTCACACAAAGGGCACATGAATAGATCATGACTTTCTGTACTAGAACCATTACCTGATGAAGATAAAAACAATTATATATTCTCATGATCATATAAGTCATATTTAAGGAGAAAACTTCCATCCACCAGTCTAAAAAATGGGACAAATATTTTTGCATTATTTTTGACTT
The DNA here is from genome assembly GCA_032353305.1 of Cephalothrix spiralis. Classification (NCBI taxonomy): domain Eukaryota; kingdom Metazoa; phylum Nemertea; class Palaeonemertea; order Archinemertea; family Cephalotrichidae; genus Cephalothrix; species Cephalothrix spiralis. Next base: position 7,158 of record JAUCNG010379148.1, read on the forward strand.
TTTTATCTTTAAAAATCGTTAGGCATTACATATCATTACAGAAATAACCTATTATATGATGACAGCCCTGGGCTTAAATATTTAAATTCCGGGATTTTTTTGAAAACTGAAGAAGCAGTTCAGGGGACTGATAGGAGGGGTCTCATTGGAATTTTAGTGTACCGCTACTACCCATTTTGTGTGGTGTTTTTATAATATTTGTAAATAGTCCAACTTTTTCGGTAACATGCATGTCTAACTTATTGATCCTTATTCAACTGGACACTGAATTTCTGGATTCGTTCTTTATTTTAGTCTAATATTAATCATCCAGAGTGGGATCCGACTATGTTACACTAGTATATATACCAGGGAAATTTTTTTGAATTTTTAAGCAAAGAATGCAGAGTTCGTGTATATATCGTTTCTCAATTTTTGCTTTTAAATTTTTTATTTGTACAAATTGAAAAACATGAACATATTTACCATTTTTCTTCTAAACTAAAACAATATTTTCATTGACATAGTATACACCATATAGCCCATGCATCTTTTACTGGAGTAACTTAAAAATTTTATAAAAAAAGAATTCTGGACCCGGCGTGTTTGAAAATATAAATTTACCTTTCCAGGTTATTACACTGTCACTGATAGCAGTAGTCGGGCTATTCTTCCTCTTCTCTTCGTCTACTTCTAATATAGCGTAATTGTGATCCAATATCACTAATCGATTCATCGCATGATCCATGATCGTGGGAGTAAAAAATAACAAAAAAAAAATTATTATATATTTTTTAATGACGTTAGCGACTTTATTCTGATATTTTGTTATTGCAAAATTTGTTCCATGTGATATGGTGTTGTGTAGTTTGAAATCTGTTCCTTTCACCACAATCACGACAAAGTCTTACATGTGGTAAAAGAAATAATGAATCCTTATTTTCTTCATTTTTGTTGATAATTTCGTACATTTACGAGGCGGAACAAAATATTCAAGTCATTGAACGTCTCCGCGTTTAATAATTTGGAACCCGATTTATGATGACAAACAAAAATGTTTCGCCACGATTTCGTCAGCAATTATTATTATTGATACCGGGTAACTAGTGACTCATTTTTATTTCAAATGGTATCTAGAATATCAAATTCATTTTATAGAAACTTATCATCCACAATTAAAGAAGCATTTAATTCATATATCGGCAAAATGCCGCGAATTATATCAGTCAAAATATTTGATCAAAATGGACATTGTGAAAAAGGGGATGGAATTAGATCAATTGAGGATATTATGCATGAACATGTTCTTGATGCATCTTGTGTATTAAAAAAGGGTAATATAATTGCTGTACCCACAGATACAATTTATGGAGTAACTGGATTAGCTCAGAATACTGAAGCTCTTAAGAAAATTTACGATATAAAATGTCGACAATTATCAAAACCAATCGCAATTTGTGTTGCTGACATTGATGATGTTTATAAATGGGGAAAAGTTTCAGTTTGTAGAAATCTATTAGAAGATCTCCTGCCTGGACCTGTGACGCTTGTGTTTGAAAGAACTAAATTATTGAATTGTGAACTAAATGTTGGTACAAACTTGGTTGGTATTCGCATTCCAAATAATCATTTTATACGTAATTTAGCTCGGAAATGTGATGAACCATTAGCACTAACAAGTGCCAATATAAGTTCTACAATGAGTACTTTAGCTATTGAAGAGTTTACTGAACTATGGCCTAGGCTCGATTTGATTTGCGATGGTGGTCAATTAGGGGATACCATAGAATCTAGACAGGGTTCAACTGTTGTAGATCTCTCTCAAGGATCTTCTTATAAAATAATAAGAGATGGCAGCGCATTATCTGCCACTGTAAATGTTTTGAAAAACAAATATGGACTAAATGATATATCATAGCACTGTCCCAAGTTTTAACATTCAGCATCAGGTGCAATAATGTTTTTTCTAAACTGGTTGTTTTAAGCTGCTATCTGTGATAGAAAGACATTTGGAGTCTGATACAGTTCTAGTATTTTCCCTTCTTTTTAAAATCTATATCAGTTTTTGACTATGTGTTAGATTTAAAAATTTTAATTAGATCCTGTGTGTTGTAAGTCTATGATAACCAAAATTACATTTAGAATACAGGAACATCAGACAATTTTAAGTTTTTTTTATCTTTTCATGTTTTCCAGATGAATGAAATTCTTCCCAAACACTCATATTAAAAATCTGGATATTTGTCCTTGTCAGGTTTTGTGATTTAAATCAATTGCAATTAAGACTTCTTGTACTTGTATCAAGAATGACATTATTATTGATATGTTATTCAACAGCGCTGAATTATTGACATTATAATATAGAATTTTTGACTTTGTATAGTTAAAAACAAATAACAATTTTATTTGAAAAAAACTCAAACATTTTCGACTTAGAAATAGACTTAAAAATTTGCTTAGAAAGAAAATGTGGACTTAGCATAGTTTAGAATTGAATCATTCTAAAAATTTGAAACTTTCTAACCTGTTATTGAAAAAACTGCTTGAAAAAAAAATTTGTGAACTGATACAGAATTAATGCTTGTTAATATGAAATTGACTGACAATAAACAAATTAGGATGCCAATAAATGTTATGCTAACTTAAATAGCAAATTGCTCAAGTTAAATATTCCTATCATAAACCTAAACCATAGTAGCAATACATGAAGTCATTTTAAAATGTTTCTTTAGTTACCGGTACCAGTTAAGAATCAGAATTGAATTGAAGCATTTATAAAGTAAGAAAAACCAACCAACACAGCCAAATCCATATCTTGTGTGTAATGTTCTTTTAATTGTATTTTTATCTGAAAAACAATTCTGTTTCAGTAACATTGACCTTTTTTCATAAAAATGCAGTTCAGTGTCAGTTAGATCTTAAATGTTTTCTGAACTTTATGTTTAATTACACTGATAATAATATAAAGCTCATTTGAAGCTTCTCAAGTTTATGACACCTGATTTTTTTGTTAGCCAAATTAGCATATTTCCTAAATTGAACATTGGTGTTTAGCTTTTGTACTGTCATAGACTGGTATAAGCTTACAAGACGTTACTCGATTCGGAAAATTTTCACATAAAAACAAGAGTGAACAAAAATTATTGTTTTGTTCATCAAACTAGTACTGTCGGCCTATGACCACTAATAAGTACGCGCATTGATCTAGACCCTACAAATAAAATATATGCAAAACTAGGTCACTGCAACTTAGATCGAGATGCTGAAATGTTCTGTTTTATCAGTACTGTATCTTCAGATGTTGATCTATCACCTCTGTATGTAGTTTTACTTTCAGTTTGACTGAGGACTATTTTGCGTAGGGGTCAAAAGTGCGCGGGTTTAGTTCGAACTACTGCCGAAATCGAAACCAAAATTAAAAATGGCCGCCTAAAGGTGAGGCTAAATCGAAATTTTCGTGGTAAACCTTATGAAAAAAATTTTGGTAAGAGAGAATGAGTTTTTAGTCAGATCCTAAAGGGAAACACCAAACTAAAGTGTACCTGAATTTTGAGAATTGTTTATGTTAGTATTGTCGGCAATGGAAAAACAATTAGTGGCCTTAGGCCTACATCTACTAAATGTCGTGAAATGGCAATATATGCTATTAATAAGTTTTAATCTCTAGATCACCTGCACCTGTAGACATTATCTTACTCTTTTTATAATCATTTGATTTCACTATGTCAGATAACTTGACCAACGAATAAATAATAATGGATATATGACAATTTTTATTTTTTATTAAAGTGTGATATTTATTTTAATCCTTTTCATTTTAAATATGTGCTGATATGTTTTTTAAATGATCATGGGAATCCTAAATTATCTATGCCGTACATGTAGGTCACTTGTATTTGTTTCAATAAATTAAAAGGACATAACAAACTATTAGCCGCACGAGACTGTACAAACTGACCGAATCGGTGATTCTCGGAGAATATTTAGTACAGGGTTTTAATGAGGAGTTACCTTACTATTCGATGCAACCTTCCAGAACATGCCTTATC
>JAUCNG010379370.1:0-11185 GCA_032353305.1 Cephalothrix spiralis
TGTACACGGCATGCAAATTTTTGATCACTCATAACTCGGACAAAAATTGGGTTAGGAACGTAAAACTTTGACCTACCAATGGTTTTCGGGGACAAGACATTCAAAAATACCTAAAAAAAATTATCTCTATTAGAAGTGCCCAAACTAAAAAATGGTAAATTCCATAATGGTAATTGAGCGACCTTTTCCCAAGGTCATACGGACCTGAAATTCGGTATTCAAACTTACTAAAGGTAAAGTAAAAATATGACAACAGCCGATCAGGATTACCAAACTTTGGTTTTTTTTGCGCCACCCTATATGTACCGGGCCATCAAGTAATTTAAAGCGCATTATTCGCGGCATTAAGTTAAACCATGTTACTTAAAAGCTTTAATTGCCTTGTAGACAATATCAATTTTGGCCATATATCGCGCCGCCTTAAATTAAACCAAGTAACTTAAAAACTTTTCTGTATGAAAATTTATTTGTTTTTGTTATTTATTAAACATCATTTAATATTCCATGCTTTTAAAACTATCATATACAAGTAATTTGTACTGCTAGATATGGTTTAAATTTTTTAAATTTAAATGTTATGTGCGTAAATGTTTTTTATTATATTTAATTGGGTATTTCAATTATGTTTCAGGGTATTCCGGATATCGTTACAATGGATGTTTTATCTGCTAAGCCAAAACTGCTTTTTACTGGTGTTTGTGCCGATGACAAGATCAAAGCAATAATTCAAAAATTAGATGGAGAATTAGTAGAATCTGTAGAGGAATGCACCCATCTAATAACAGATAAGGTAATATCCCACCCGCACTATTTCACCCAGGCCAATCATACCGGATAAATCGCGGGTAATAAGTTGATGGAAACGCATAGGTGGTAAATCGATGTTCGATTTGCCGAATTCATTCAACTGGTCCACCTATATCATCAGAAATACAAACAATTTATTCTTGATATAATGCAAAAGGAATCATCTAGATTTATTGAGACATCCAGACCCTGTTTCATGAGTCATGGATCATCCTTTTGTGGTAATAAATAGTTGTTCGACTCATCTGATTTAATAATCCAGATCAAATATAACACATTTTCTCGCAAATTATGCTTGCAAATTGCGATTTATGCGTTTCGTCCTCCGGCTTATATGCGTTTCGATCAACTATACCTGCGATCTATCCGGTACGATTAGCCCGGATGTATATATCGGGCCTAAGAAGTTAAACCGCGGTCTTTCCTGTTTTTATCGGAACGGAGAAAAGTAAATCGATTTGTATATGTTTTCAATGTTGAATGAAGTAACGTCATTGATTTCACCAACTAAATGATGGAACTTTAGTTCAAAATTTTAACAGATGATATTTTGATATTATATTGATGAGAAGATTGCACTGGGCATCAATAATTCCGTTCGCGCCAAAAAGTGAGTTTCCTATTAAAAGGCAGATATATATTAAAGTCAATTCACTGCAATATGAATAAGGAGATCAGCATCGTTCTTGGGGTGAATCTCTTATATAATAATAAATCTTTATTCGCAATGAATTGCACTTTTAACACAATGATAATTAACACAAGATATAATATTTGAATACCATGCCGGATCCAGGCAGGAATAACGGGTAAACTAGTGATTAGGTGTTATCAGTGTTATATCAATGCTTAAGATTGATATAACACTGGTGTTATCTAAGACAAGGTTGACTATAATAATTAAGAGTTATCCAATACAAGGTACTTTTCATGTCCAGAATGACCACCTTCATCATAACAGTTATGGCACACATAAAAATCTTTACACTTAAATCATTTTCTTAACCCGTCATCATTACCAACAGGATTATCTACGCGAAACACAATACTTATGGCAAGCACTGGTACCTTTGCTGAAATTATCATCACTCTTGACAGAGTCTATGTTTGGCTAAAATAGCTTTATATACATGTATATTCTAGCGGTGCCTATTTAGATTTTGTTTGACGCTAAGAACATTGTTCAGCAACTGATGACCATCGGTCCTGTTAGGGTTTCAAAATTTTCTGCCGATATCGGCTTTAACGGGTTGAATATAGCTAAATAGAGATTAGGTAGGGTACTTTGTTACAAATAACCTAGTTTTAGGTCGAAACACATTCTCTGCTTTAGATATCACCCTTACTAATTATATAATTCATAACATCTAATATATAATTCATATCATTAGTATATAATAAATAGATTATTATAGTAAGAACCTACATGTATTACAGCTCCTAAACAATAACACAAGAAAATTAAAGATTTTGAAGTTAATTCGTTTGAAAAAATGTTAGCCAGAAATTGTTTTTTGTTTTATTTGTACTGTCAAAAAAATGTATTGAATTATTTTTTGTAAATAATTTTCAGGTTCGGCGAACTATAAAATTCCTCTGTTGTGTAAGCAAAGGACTACCAATCGTGTCTCCGGATTGGATACAAAAGTGCAATAGTGCCGGGAAATTTATTGGTAAGTGTTTTTGTGCATAATTCAATCTTCCAATGAAAGCGGCATGCGAAGGCTAATTTTCAAGGAGCTCTTCGGCACCTATCGTGACAAGTATCTGTAAACTACAGATGAATTTTCAGTATGTGAAGTGAAAATAATAGAGTTCCACTAAAGTAAATTAAACGTTCATGGTGTTCCTAAACGTGTATTAAGTTTTATTTTGGGGCACAGCACTAATTTTTTGAGAAATGATAGCTGATAACAAAATATGACTTTTTGAAAATAGCTTAACTGGCTACATGTACTTTTTGAGATATGCGCATGCGCGGTCGAGTATAAGGTTGCGAATGCGCATTGCGCAAAACTAAAATCTTTGTACCTCAATTTGTTAATTAGGGGCATGTTTCTATTTGTCCGTAATACAAATGAATGACCTAAAACTAGCCGTTTTCAAGATATAAGCGATTTTGTGTATTGCTTATATCTCGAAAGGGGCTAGTTTTAGGTCATATATTTTTATTACGGACAGATTGAAACATGCCCCTTACTAACAATTTGAGGTACAAAATGTTTGGTTTTGTACATGCGCAACCCTAAAACTTGTGCATATCTCAAAAAGTAGCCAGTTAAGCTATTTTTAAAAAGCCATATTTGGAAAGAGTATGTTATCAGTTATCCTTTCCCACAAATTTAGTGCTGTGTCCCAAAATGAAACTTAATACACGTTTAGGAACACCGTGCACGTTTAATTTACTTTAGTGGAACTCTATTATTTTCACTACAGATACTGTTTTCGGTACCACCACCACTATGGCCCCTATTGACCTATATATACTCGAAAAACTTGTAAAAATATTTGTGCAAAGAAAGATTTTTTTAAGACGTTATTCCAAAATTGCGGCCCCTATAGGCGAAAACGTTATTCTTATGAGTACATTCTTAAGGCTACGAGGCTATAGAAATTTAGTGGTGGCGAAACTCTGAAATTTGCTATTTGAAAAAACCACCAAAACCCATCTCCTTTTGGAAAGCCTGAATACAAAATGTGGATCATATTTTCAATGACGTAATACCAAAATTGCTCTCTCTAGCGGCAAAAATATTAACTACCTTAATTTCCGTTTGTAAAGGGCGCTTTTGATATGACGTCTTTGAGAACAAAAAAATTAAGATGGACCTTTATTTCGTATAAGCTTTCCAAATATATATTGTTCAATGGGTTTCAGTTGCTTTTTCATATACGGGAATTTGGAAATATGCCTCTTATGGGCGCATAGGAAAATGTTGAACTAACCATTTCAACTCGGTATAACATAGTACCAACCAAAAATGCAATACTCGTAGCTTTTTAGGTTGTACTCTTTAAACGAAAACCCAGTACCGGATTACCCTTGAGGCGCAAGAGGCTGCAGCCTCCGGCCCGACATTTTCTGCTCGACTCAAAATTTTGAAATGACATGAAACGCTCAATACCGATTTTAAAACGAAGCGGGGGGGGGTCTGCCATAGGCCCATGTGATTTGATTCTTAGATAAACCTTTCAGTAATAGAAAGAGACACTTTTATTTTTGATATGGGCCGCCAGATTATGGTAAGGTACTGACTAGGTCCTCAACGGACTCTGAAACAGGCACCAACGTTTATGTTTTTAAAAAAAGGCCGTGAAATTATTTTACAAGGCCGTAGTATCTGAAATACATCTAATAGGCCGTTTTCCTTTTTTTGAAGAATTTGAGGGAGAGGCCTTTACGTTTCAGAAACTTTTTAGGGATCACCAGAATATGATAAAGACCTTGATGCTGCCCCGCCCGCCTACGGTAATCCTGACGTTTTAGAAAATTAGTAGGCCCTAGGGTTTTTAAAGAAGGCAAGGGCCATCATATTATGATAATACGCCATACCAACTATACTATTTAATTTAATTTGTACCAAAATCTTATATTATATGATATCAAAAATCTAATTTTCAACTACTTTATTTTAAACATAAAAATAAATATATCAGGTTCTCAGTCTCACCGATTGAAAAAAACTTAGAACTTTTCTGACAATTATTATTCTCAAATATCTCGAAAATTTATAAACATCAAATTCAATTCTATATTTTGAAATTAATCAACGATCTAATGTAAATTTAATGACAAACCGTGGGGAAAATATCACATAGTATCTATTATAAGTATGATAATTAAAACTAATAACAATCATAGATCAATTATCTTTATCACCGTTTTTTGGGGGCGTTAGCATGCATATATTATTGATAATTATTGGCAGAAAAACGAGGCGTCTCAAACATGAACATCGTTCGGGCGCGGGTTGAAATTAGGCCGCATTGGCTAGTAATGCAGGCCAATATCAGCCCGGATGAAATGCTTAGATTTTCCGCTTTCAAAAAACATTGTTAAGCTCTCTGAAACTGAAGTACGTAGATGTGCGCAGACATTTGGACGAAAAATCTTCCGTAAAAAATCTTTCAATTGTCTTCCCTTGCTTTCGCTATATCGTTCGACCACACACGTTAGGGGCTCGCGCCATCATGCTTCGCGTGATATAGGCTCCGCAAGATTTAGGCTAATTTTTCTTTTAGCCTCTGGCCTAGAAATCCTTAATCCGGCTCTGCGAAAAACAGATAGGGACCCAAATTTTGGTATGACCGTCATTGCACGGGGATTTTTGCAATATATACAATCTCGAAGTGCCACGTCATGTTTATTGCGGGCAATTAAAAGCTAAAGTGAAATGACCTTTTGGAATCGAAATGACAATGTACGTATGTATAGTCTTTAGCAAGGTGAAAAAAACCACGGACACGAAGATTGAGATACATGTATTAACTCGGTTTATTGAACCTTCAAAGCGTAATCATGCGTCTATATATTATCCCAGGTTTTAGTGAAGAAGAAATTGGTCATATAAGGGACTGTTTATGTGTAGTGTATGAATTAAATTGAACCATTAAACATATAATATATATCGGGTGTCGCGCTATATTTTGCCCGCTGTTTACAAGGTCATATCTTAAACAATACGTGAGATAATGATTTGATATTTTGCATGTAGTAGTAAAATGATGTGCTTAATAGTGTGCTAAAGTTTTAGTTTGATATCATTTATAGTTTTTAAGTTATGTCAATTTGCGCAACTAGGGTCACAAAAATGACGTTAAAATTCTTAGTCCAAATTTTTGCTTACTATTTAAAAACCCGTAGTTTAAGAAATAGAAAAGATGTTGGCTTTTAATTTCAGTAGAACATCAATGTCAACATCATACTAATATTTAAAGTCAACAACTTTTCTATTTTTTTATGCTTCGGGTTTTTAAATAATAAGCGTCATTCTATGATATTCCGTTTTTTTACCCTAGTTGCGCAAATTGACATAACTTAAAAACTATAAATGATATAAAAAAACAAACTTTAGCACACTATTAAGAACATCATTCTCCTACTACATGCAAAATATCAAATCTTTATCTCACATATTGTTTAAGATACGACCTTGTAAAGATACGACCTTGTAAATACCGGGCAAAATATAGCGCGCCACCCGATATATATATCTATCAAATATATAATCTTGAACAGAACATCACCATGACAAAACCCATTTTTAGCTCACTTGGTACGAAGTACCAAAAGTGAGCTTATGCTATCGCGCGTAGTCTGGTGTCTGTCTGTCACGCCTCGTTATGGTATTTTTTATTCCAAATACAAAACAGGTGGCACTGTATTAAGGCTACAGTTTCATATCTCCTATCTAAACCATTCAAAAATCCTGATGATCGAGGCCCCATTACTCCCACAAAAAGTTTAAAGAAATGTGTTTCTTAAGCTATTACACTATAACAGGGAATTCAAATCAATAAGAACTCAATAGAATTATTTGTCAATTTCTTATTTCAGATTGTTTGAAATTCCTTGTTAAGGACAAAGAAGCGGAAAAAAAACATAAATTTAAATTAGGAACGAGTCTTGAAGATGCAAACAAAAAGAAAATGTTGGAAGGATATAGTATATATGTTACTAAATCAGTAAAGCCTATACCAAAGGATATGAACGGTAAGAATGCCATAACTATCCAGGGAACCGTTTTCGCCGATTGCCAATAAACTTACCGATATGCCGATAGATCGGCAAGGATCGGCAAACCATCCGCCGACATGGTTTCACCAAGGACCTACATGGTATACTAGTGCAGGTGAAAGGACATATATTGTGGGTATATAATAGGTTTTGGCACTTCTATAAAATTCATAAAATATTTCCTTATTCTGAGACCCTTGCGTGCGACTGAATCAGATTGGTGGTCAGTGATAAGTCGGAATTCGTGAGATAGCTGCGTATCAAACATCTTGGTAAATTTGTCGTAGCATTACAGAGTCGCAGCATCAATTCCACGATGCTGTAATTCCACGACGTACGACAAAATTGTGGCTAGATTCCGTTCTGATACCGACCCATCATCATCGATAAGTCACATTTTACCTACATTCAAAATTGACTCTTATACCCTTGTCATTCGTGATTTATGAATTCATGTACGTGGCAAAGTAACCCTTTTAAGTTCAGAGGTTGGCGTTCGATCCTTATTCCTTGTACAATTCAAAAGTTATAAGATCTTATAAGTGTTCCTATGTTTTCTGTGTTGTCTTGCGCACTGTTCAACAGAACAACGAGAATTGTGCTTCTACCCTGTCAAATACGGCTGAATACGGTGTGTCCCAATATTATGGAAAACAGCCAGATGACGTCATATAGTGACTTAATTATGAATATTTTAATAATTGCAAAAAATACTCCTTTTATTTAATTGAGAGCCGAATAAAACAGATTTGATGCAGATCAGTTCATAACTAAGGGAGCTACGACAATTATCCCGAAAAACCTAGAGCTGGTCTCATTTCCCCCACCCTAAATCCCATACTAAATCGTGAGAAAGCTATTTTCAATCTCTCTAAAATAAACCTGGAATATTTTCAGTGCATGTCAATTTTTATCAACTTTTTTCTGAATAGTAAATTAGAAAAATTAGAAAAATTAAAAAGTAATAAAAAATTCACAAACATTATTTTTCTCCCGAGACAGGACGTTCATTTGTAGTGGGATTTACCTCCTACTATACTGGGGAAGTTGAATTTTTTGGTCCTGTGGGGAAATTGCACCTTAATAAATGAGGGGCTGTATTTGCGGAATCTGGCGCGCGGTTCAGCAAATACTAGTTATGGGGAGATCGTCGGATTAAAACCAAACCTCATCAAGGTAGGGAAATTGATGTAGCTCAGTTGTTTAGATAGATTTGCACCAAATTTATATTTTTTGGAAGAATAGAACATGTTCTCTCTAGTTATGGTCAATTCATAATTAATTTAAATATGTCACAATATGACGTCATATGGCTGTTTTCCATAATATAGGGACATACACATCTCATCCTGTAAGTGACGAAATTACAGAGTATCGGAAGAAAAAACATGTAAGCCTACGTATAGTATAGGATATACATGTACAAATAAAATCACAATAACATAAGTTTATAAAGTAATAACGACATTTAAAATGGTTGATTAGGCACATTATAGGTCTTTACTAAAATTACATAAATATAGTGTTAGGTACGAATTAACATTATAAACTATTGTGAACAATTTTACACGTCTTAACCAGTGATAAATTATTAAGATCAGCATTAACTTAAAGCAGTTACCCAACATAAGGCAAACATCTCTACAGAATTCAGCTATTTGATTGCTGAATTTCTTATAAGAAAAAAGAGGAGTGATTTGATTATGATAAGTTAATTTTGGATGGATTAATTTGAATTTTATATTAATTTCTAAATTTCGATTAACTTGGGACAATTCAGAAAGGACAAATACATGTATCTTCAAATTGTTCAACCCAGGGACATCTCTTTAGTAAGCAGTGACCGGTTTTGAGATTACCAGTACGAAATTAATATAAGGTATACGTAACGCTGAAGGTAAATTTATAAGATAATTTTCGAATTCACGATCCGTCAATCTCCCAGTGTTGCTTGCCCCTTTAAATTATTCAACAAGTGTTATTGATTGGGCCTTATTTCTATATAAACAAACGTTTTTATCTTTTTTAGAAATCATACTTGCGGCTGGAGGAAAGGTAAGGTCACTGAAGAGTTATATATATTTATCAAAAGATAAATGAGGTGCCCCTATACCAATATAATGAACTCCCCTCACCTTTTTTTAAAAATATTTTCTTCATCTTCAAAATAAAGTTATGTAGAGTATACCCATCTTGAAATTTTTTGTAAAGAAGGCCCATTTTTTGTATCACTGACGCAATAACATCAAGTTTGTTAACAGGGAACATCATAAAAATTACACATTAACATCATGAAATACACTGTGACGTCTCAAATGGGCCAAAAATGTAGTTTACGTCGCAATACGTACCTTCATGCCTTTGATATCATCTTGTCCCCAATGCCAATCTCGATATCTCTCAACTGACCTTGGTATCATCTGGCTATTTATTCGCTGAATTGGTCTATTGGAAAATCAATATTAAGAACCTATTATAATATCCTTGAACGACCAGGCCAGCATCTTGCAATCGCCTTATCCGAACATAATTTATTTTTAGTTTCTTTAATATGGTTGATCAGGTTAAATTGCTATTAGCCCCCGTAGCTATATGTTTAATATTAATTACGATCTTATTCGAGATTCCTATTTTTTATCAATTTTTTAGCCATTCGGATAACAAGATTCTCCGTCGGGAACGATACGAGAAAAATAATCAGCCATAATGTGTGCCTATTGAACGCAGAGCTAGTCGGATTTTGTAGCTTAACAAATTCCAACAGCTCTGCGAGGAGAATGCTTTGATATAACGGTTATTATTTACGAACAGGCTAGTAAAAGGGAACAAAGGTTATTAAAAAATGATGAACAGCGAACATGGGACCCTGCAGATTAAATACCGAGATAATGCATGTTCGATGCTCGTTCAGGGCCCAAATGTTCGACCCGGGCCCAACCAAGACTCTACTCTCATGCAGTTAAAGTCCCATTTTGTGATATATTTTGTGAATTGAATGAAAAGCGCCCTCATAAAGGGAAAATCATCATCCTCATCATCATCATCATAGTCCCGGAAACGGGAAATGTGGTGCCATAAATGCCTATGTCCGGGTCTTTAACTTGAGACGGCGTATTGTTTAACACGTTTGAAAATTATTACTAATCTGGGGATGAGACTATTGGCATAGTCTTGCAAGTTACAACTATCATTCGCATAATAACAAATCACATTTTAAAGAAAATAGGGTGTTCATGAACACAGATATTTCATCATATAAGTATAAAACTTCAGGGCCCGTATTCAACAATCGACTTAAGACAAAATATTGGTATTATCCTATTTAATTAGTATGGCTTAAGTTTTAAGTCGAATACGGGCCTGGTACTTTAAAAAAAAAAATTAGGAACATTGTGTATTTTATTTTTTTTCAGCCATTAAATTCATTTCCTCGTCAAAAGAATAATACAGTAGTTGTCAGTTGCCATGAAGACAAGTCTCTTTACCAACCTGCTGCAAAAACAGGAATATGTATTGTTAATTCTGAATTTATTTTAACGGGAATTTTACAACAAAAAATTGACTTTGATAGCTATGCTATTAGCTAGCATATTTCAATGTATTACCAATTTTTAGATACACGTACGTCACTTTTAGAAGAAAAAACCCATTTGCATTTAAAGAATTATAAATGAACTATGTTTTAGATTGTGAAGAATTTTACGAATTCGGCATATTATTTTTGTTAATACGGTAGGCCGTCTCTGATTATTGTATAATTGTAAGATAGTACTGTTGTATATTTTTATAGAAATATATGGAAACCATTATGTACACTTGCGTCATCTCGTCTACCTGAGGGTGGTCCTAGCAAAACAACAGAGGTTCGCTGGTAAGCATGTGTCTTTAATCGAGGGCCAAATCACGTTAGTTTAAGGCGTTCAGTAATCAATATGTATACAAAAACACTATCTTATTTTGTAAATATGGCTTTTGAATAGGCCCGCGAACAGTTTGGACTGAGATGAAGTCCAAAATGTTCAAGGACCTATTCACAAACAATTTAGTTTAAATATATCGAAGTTTTCACACATCTAGCGACATCTATTACCTAATCTTGAACTAAATTTAAATGTACAGTTTATACATAAAATTAGATAGGAAATGATAATATCACGTTTCACTTGAAGCACAATTTGAGAAATACACGGAAAATTATAAAAGCTTTGTAAGCATTTCACTACTTACTTCCGATAATTTCATATTCATATGTTACTTTTGGAGCTTCCATCGGACTTAGCACTTAGTTCGACGGATGTAGGGCTGTAGGCGGGCAAATATTGGCCCGCTTGCCAGTATTGGTTCGCTACTTTAGAAATAGGTAAAAAATATTCTGATTGCGTGTGAACGCATAAGTGAAGCGCTGTTTGAAGAGAATCAGATATCTGATGTAATGCGGGAATTTGCTGATACGTTATTTGAAGAAATGCGTGGAACCGCATTCTGATTGCGTGGGAACGCATTTAAGTGATGCGCTGTTTGAAGAGAATCAGATTATGATGTGTCTGATGTAATGCGGCAATATGCTGATACGTTGTTTGCAGAACTGCAAAGAACCGCATTGTGATTGCGTGTGAACGCATAAGTGATGCGCTGTTTGAA
>JAUCNG010379481.1:0-11184 GCA_032353305.1 Cephalothrix spiralis
CTAATGATGTCATCCATTTTTCTAATTACCTGAAAATAAAAATATTTTTATAGTTTGTATGACAATATTAACAATTTAATAATTTCTAGGCTTTTCCCAAGATATTTTTAGGACTACATATCAAGACTGCCAGGGGGGGCTGTCTTGAAAGTGCAGGCACCAACGTCTCCGAATTGAATTTTTTTGAAATCTTACAATGTGACCCACCACCCCTTCCCTAACTTGACATTTTCGTCACTTCGCAGACATCACCCCAAACCATCACTAACTTGGCAATTAATTTCACTTTTCAGACAAGGGTTCAAAAACACTCACCCCAAAAATCACTAATATGACATTTTTTTACTTTACGGACCCGGTAGGAAAACACCCACCTTTTTAGAAAAAAATTTGAGCGCATTGAAATTTTTTTGCAAAATTTTGCCCAAAAAACTACACAAACCAGAAAAATTTGTAAAAAAATTTTTCCACCGTGTGCAAAAAAAAAGGAGGGACGAGTATAACTTATTAAAATATGAACCGCTTTTTTGTCATTTTTCTGACATTAGTCTCTGGATACGATCCATTATCGAGACAAGAAGCTCACTTTCAAGACATAAGCCTCTTGATACCCACCCATTATCAAGACAAGAATGCCATCGTAATTTCACTTTTGAGTCGGTAGCTATATATATGGATAAAAAGTAATTAACGTTTAATGATCTAAATAAAAACTAACCTTTAAGAGAAATATAAGAGAATATAAGTTCCCAGCAAACTAAAATATTAGGGTTTTACACGAAATATAACATGCGCTCCATGACAATATCACTTTGATACGATATTCAATGCGCTGATCTCCTCTGGAACGTGACCCGTTTTTAGTAAACAAATATCATAGGATATCAGTTATATCACAATGTATAAAATAAAATAATTTGTAATATCTACTTATATAATAAGAAATTTCTTAGAGAGGGAAATAGCGAATACGAATGAGCATTTATAAACCTGTAATCCTGCATAAACCGACATTGTTTCAAATTTATAAACATATATCTTAACACTGTACCATAGAAACTATGTAGCCGGCTACAATATTTTACCTGCTCTGGCTTAGATACTATGAGCAAAAGAAATGGGGGACTATTTATTTCTATGTCATCGACATCTTACTTTTTTATCGATGTGTGTGTACCCTGATCTGTCAACAACTTAGGACAAGCGAGATGTCCCTGCAAAACCCAATATGGATAAACATCTATAATACAATTTGTATGCATAATTAGCCATGTGCATAAGCCGTTATTTTTAAAGTACGCGCTGTAAAACGCACTATAAATAGAAAATAACCAGGAAAATAATGGTCATATAATATTTTTTAGTTTTTTTAACCCATATATATGTGCACACCTACTGACAGAAGATCCCGTATGTATGCTTTGGAGTAAAATTATATACCTTTTAGACAGAGATTTCTGTGAAAATTCCAAAGTTTTTCAACTTTTTTTCTACGGAATCCTCCATAGGTGTGCACATATGGGTTAGGTGACTTATAACCTTTGTGTAACCATAGTTTAAATACTGTTACTTAACGATCATGAACCTCACTGATTTCTGACTCAGTGATCAAAGCATATTTCTTATGCATTGTTATTACAGAATAATTGGATTTAATTTTGAAGTCATATAAAGTCACTCATTTATATTATAACCATTATCTGTATTAATATTCACTTTCTATAATTTCTATTATGCATTACATTCCTGGTATGATTTTTCAGGGAAATATCTGTTCCTACTAATTATCTAATATAATTATGACAAGGTCTATATTATACTTAATTATTGAATAACCATTAATTTTGGGTCCAGGGGGTGAAACCCCCGGTAGTTTAGTGATTTTAGGTCTTAACTTGCAAAATATGAAAGTTTTATATCATAAATTTTGATTTGTTGAATAACATACACGTTTAATAAACAGTGTGTCCCAATATTATTTAAAATCACCTAGATGACGTTATATGGGACTTTAAAATTGAATATTTTGATAATTGCAAAAAATACCCATTTGAATATGGTCTTCTCTCCCTAATAAAACAGGTTTGGTGCAGATCGGTTCATAACTAAGGGAGCAACGATGATTCTCCTGAAGAACCTCTGATTTCATTTCCCCGACCCTAAATCCCATACTAAATCGAGAGATCACTCTAAAATTAATCTGGAATATTTTTAGTGCATTTCAATTTTTAATTTAAAAAATATGAATAGTAAATTGTATAAGATATTTTTAAGTCACTATATGATGTCATCTGGCTGTTTGGACACCCTACCCTGTATAATAAACTTTTAACTAGTCTAGATCTAACAAATTTTCTGACTTTTTGAAGATCTGCATATTTTCAGACTGATTCCCTTATTTTGCACTGACCCTTTAGCTTTAACTCCCTGAATTTTCCAGAATGAGTCCATGGACACAAGACAACAACAATTTGTACGTTATTTTGCCTTTCAAACAAAAATGTGAATCAAAGATTTTAAGTTATTGGTTGATCTTTCAGATAAAAATTTCAAAATAGAAAAATTGACAAACACTTCCTTTGACTGACAAATGCTTTTAGGTAAGGTGACCTCAAAGTTTTGGTTCACGCCTTCAAGGCACAATATATGAGACTCTGTAAGAGGGTCCCATGTTCCGTACTTTTTTGACCTATGTTTCCTGTCATTTTTACCAAAATGTTCCTGATTTCTTAGATAATGGTCTCTGACACTCAAATGTCGCTTGAAAGTAGATAGGGAGCTATAGAACACGTCGTAGGCCCATTTGTGATTTGAAAATATATAATATGACGTGTGAAAAACTTTCCCTATATTTCTCACAAACATCATTTTATACATTTTCAAGTCACAAATGGGCCTACAATGTGTTCTATAGCTCCAAATTCACTTTCAAACCACATTTGAGTGTCAGAGACCATCATTTACGAAATGAATGGGCTTTTTTTCGTTTTTTTCCTTGACCAAGAGCTTTCACAGGTTCCCCTAAAATAGTGTAATTTAATAAGTATTTTGTTTTTATTGAATCAGATGGTCGTAACAACCTATAGTGATAATACCTGTGCATATGTTAGTACAGCATGTTGATACATATTGCATGGATTTCAATCCAATATGGGAAATAACAGTCACATTTTGTGGAGCTCTTAGTTAATCATTGTGACTTCTAAGACCTAATGCATGCATGCTAATATTTAGTGACAGTTTTGTCAAGGCCGTGCACTTACTAATTAATGTGTTTTGTTTTAAAAAGACTGGTGTCTCACAAATAAAAAAATGGACATGATCAAGTCAGTGAGTTGGCGATTAATAAAAAAATGCGATGTTTTCATTAAAATACCCATTTTACATTTATAGCCTTCTCTCTAATTTAGTCTAAATGTGCTAAACTCCATCTAATGTCCGGCCATTGTCTGCGCGCTACTGATTATTGCCAGTGGGGACCCGCTCTGACCTGGCAGGCTGCTTTAGTGAATTACGGCATCCCACTTATTCATGTAATTCTGCAGCCTAATTCAGTAATTGGCAATTGCGGCCAAACAAAGCGTACATCGCTCAAAATTTGCCTAGCCCCAATTGCTGCTTTAAAAGGCCGTGGCAAATCCTATGTCAGTTTACCGTCGACCGCCTGCCCTATCTGAAAAGTACCGACCTTTTTTTCATTATTCTTTCAAATTTTCATTATTGTGTTTTTTTTAAAGGAAATTGGATATTTCGGACGGCCCAAAACGTCAATTTCAGCCATTTTGATGGACAAGACTCAATACCTTTTTGGAGAACCAGTCTATAATTTTGCACATAACCAATCTGTGATTTATAGCGGACATATTTTTTTGTGCATTTTAGCCACATTTTGCGCGTCAACACTCAACAAAACCTTAAATATTCTGTAATTTATACCGAACATTTAATAATCATTTATACCGCAATTTTGTTGTTACCGTAACATCAATTTCACCAATTTTAAATATCATGTTTAATCGGTGTTCATCTTGATAGGTGAGTATGCAAATTTTACCAAAAAATTGAATAATGATAATGAAAACTCGCAGACCGGCCGCCCCTGTTTTCAAAATCGATTCGACAGTAAACTGAGTGACTGACATAGTGACATAGGATTTGCCACAGCCTAATCGCCACTAACTGACTAAGTAATCGGCTCAACATTTAATAAAGTCAAAACAAAAGTAAAGCTGGCATCAGCGATTTAAAAAATCTCCATGGACTACATACATCACATGTTCTTGATATAGATCTACTGGCATGACTGGTCATGCTGGTTAAATTTTTAATTTGAAAATTTGAGTTTGACATTTTATAGTTTTACACATTCATTTTATCAACATTGATAAATCATTTCATTTCCATATAATTATTGATTCATATTTTAAAACTTACCGAAGAGAAAAGTAAATATTAATCTATATTATGCACGAGATAATTCTTCTAAACAAATTGAATGAAAATTTTCACAATATGATGTCCGCCATTTGCAAATAGTTTCTATGACAACAAAATAGGTAAAAAGCGCCACGATTAAGGAACGTATAGTTTACTTCTTAATTTTTCATTTAAAAGAGGGTTCAGCTATTTATATTTCATTATTGCATTTTTAACATTGTTTATATTGTCATTTTGGCAAAAATATAGCTATTACATCGATGAAAATTGAGAAAGAATATTTAACTTCCACGCGATGTGATCTATCATCTGCCAAATACGGAAGCACATGGCGGTCGACCGGCATCCTAAAAAACTAATGCTGAACTTAAAAATTCGATATCCCTAGTAAATTGCTGCTGTTAGAAACAATGGCGTCCAAGACAAACAGAACATATCGAGTTGGTTCTCGAAAAAGTCAGGTAAAGCTAAGGAAGGCAATTATGGAACTCGAACATTAACTTGAAATTGAAAAAGTTGAACTTTGAACAATCAACGACAACATGACTGAGTTACATGACTCGAAGTACTGCTCTACATGTATATAAAATTCAATAGTAGCAGACTATTTAGCAAAACTTAAGAAGCTCGTAAACCATAAAATGACATATGGTTGCCTGAAGTTAAGCAACGTTGACTAAGGTTAATAGTCTTGGATCGTTTGATCACTCTGACCTTGCTGATTCAAAAACCGTTGTCGTTGACTTGTTTTCACATCGTACACGCAGTGAGTCTTCCTCTGACCTGGTGTCTGTAGTGCCACTTATGACGGCTCTTAATTGCATCCTTCACATCTTAATTACTCACAAATGCTTGCCAAAAAGCCTCTACCCAGTGCGAGGCTAAATAAACTCACAGGTGGCTCCCAGGTGCTTAATATATATATATATACCTGTAGGTAAATGCTTGTGAAGCAGACACATTGATTGTGTCTATTAGAGATGTCATAAGACTCCGCTATCGTCACTCTAGTCAATTCAAGATTTGTTCGATTTTTAACACTAACATTTTGTTGTTGAATAAAATAAATCCTGTGAATCTTCTTGATGTGCGCCTGGCCGTCCTAAGTCGGCCACTTTCCTAATGCCGGATACTCGTGCTACAAGTAAGAAACCTGCCACAAGAAAATCGTTTTGACTACATTTTAAAATCATTATTTTTATATTTCAGCTTGCACTTATTCAGGCCAATCATGTTGTCAAAATTTTGTCTGGAAAATTTCCATCAAAGGAATTCGAAGTTGGTGAGTAAAACATAAGAATTATGACCTTACATCACCACTGATTCACATTGCAGGATATGACACAGAGTATCCTACTACGTCTCATTTAGTCACTTCATGAATGAAATCAAGAAAATTCAAAGGAAAAAATGAGTATTTATCAACAAACTTACATGCTTTCATAATCCAAAAGATCGAACAAGGAACATAATCGACTAGTAAACTCAGAGGCTTTTGTGATAATAATCGATATTTAAGTGATCTTAAGTAGATATTGACAGAATTCTAAATAAATGGCAATTTATTTTCTTGTTCTTGAATGTAATCCTAAATGGTAGTGCATCGAAGACCACCAACAATTAGCATTGTACGTGTATATAGAGCTCACATAGACGTTATCTATCGAACTTAGTAAGGAACATTGAATTATCTTTATTTCAAAATAATGTGCCTGTTCTGTCATACATTGAGAAACTTAAGGGTTTTTTAGTTTTTATTCAGAGTTAGGAATCTCTTTTAGATTTGCCCCGGCCATGAAATCAATATGATCGGCCGATCACTTCTTTTGCATCAGTAACTTCACGGCCATAGCTGTTGCCAATACTGCTCGAAATTGATAACGATCGCGCAGAAATAAAAAAGTTTAAAGGGGAAATCGGAAAGGATTTATTAAAAATCTTTTCCGATTCAACTCTCCATAAAAACGCCTAGATGGACTCTGACAGTCAACCTCACTTGTTCGGGACACATCCTTGTATACTTAGATAGCTCGGTTATTATAATAGGATATAGGACCCTGGGAACGGGATGTCTGATGGTCTCTAAGCTACTTTTTCGAATTTTAAATATTTTTACTACCCACCTGATTTAAGAAATATTCTATGATATGAGTAGAGATGCGAGTTCAAATCAATATCAATTGTCAAGAAATATCTTACCTTTCAGTGGCCATGTCAACAACTGGTGATAAAATACTAAACACAGCTTTGTCTAAGGTATGGTCATTAGTTTAAATACATCCTGTTAAATCTTTGACTTTTTAGTACTTAGTCACAAAATTAGTGTTTCTGAAATTTCGGTTAAACCGCAGATTTAAATTAAAAGTCAAAGAGTTTCGTTTAATTTTTCTGGTTTATGTTGATTTTACTAAAATTCATTTGAACTACCCTCCAGTGCCAAATAAATATGATATATCAAAACAAATTAAAAATAATTTGTAAGCATAATAATATCTAAATATTAATATAATAAGTTTGTTCATCTTTTTAAAAAAGTGGTTATTTGCTTGTCGGTGTATACATCTTAATGAATTTTTAACCAAAATTGATTGATAAATTTAAAAAATGGTTCTTTGAAATTCAAAGTTGTTAAATAATTGTAGATTTTAGTTCTAATATATAAGAGAAATTGAAACAGAAGCTTCAAAAAAATCCACAGACACAAGATATTTCCAATATGTGTTGACGATATATTTCGCCCTTACCGCATCATCAGGTCGAGTATATGTACATCGAAACAGTTTCTTGGATATACATGTATTATATTTTTTTGCTATGGTATATTGTTTATTCGTACTAGAGATTAATTGAAGGGAACAATTTTGACCGTCATTTTCCCTAATTTCTCTCATCTTTCATTGACTAATGCCCCTCTAATTTTGACAATCTATGGCTTAATCAATTTAAGAATAGAATGGACAGGTACCATTGGCAAATGCAAGGATTTAACGGAAGAAGGGATGGTATTATTGGCAAGGTTATTATGGACTCTTAAGGTCCCTCTAATCGTATATCCCATTAAATTATATTAACGGCCGCGAAATGATCTCGTTACCAAGAGAGAAAAAATATCATAATCCATTCACTACTTCCATTCCAAATCATTAATTTTCTAAACCTCTAAAATTTTGCAAAATTGGCATTTATTACTCTGTCTGAGTTTAAGATCTTCGGCGTCAATAAAAATGTCGCCATGGGAAAACCATGTCCTATTTTCTGGAAAAGAAGATCTAGACACCAATTTCATTTTAAATATTTATTTCTTTTAGATTGGAGAAAAAAGTTTATTTACGAAGGAGTTAGAAATTGCTTTGGCTGATAATAAAGTTGACTTTGTTGTTCATTCATTGAAAGACTTGCCGACAGTATTACCAGAAAATATGGTTATATCTTCAGTATTAAAGTAAGTGATAAACTATTTTAGAAAGTCATAGAGCGATTTCGCAACGAAATGCAAAGCGAACTACGATTGCGTAAGCAGTTTGTTCTCAAGACGTCCTGATAACTTGATTTGAGGCTATACGTCAAAAGGTGCTAAAACTAGTACCTATGTGTCTGGTCGAGTCTCAATCATTGGGCAGTATTTTATGCTTCGTGGGTTGCTCGGTCACGTTAAATACGTGCAAATAGACGTTCAGTGCTCCGAGTTGTCCTACTTTTCCTACTTTTCGATGATGTGTTCTACTTCGTCCAACTTTTCCTACTTTTGGATTGATGTCCTACTTTTTAGCAAGTTAGACCAAATGAATTTTTCTGCCTAAATTTGACGCTAAAAAGCAAATTTGTCGGCTCTCGCCTACGGCGCTCGCTTTTTTTAACGAATTATGACTCTTTCTTATTGTTATCTATGTTTATTGCTAATTAGGCATGAAAAATAATCCCTGGCACGAAGAATGAAATAAGGAACACTGTTTTAATCAAATAGCTTTCGGCCCTTGGCCTTCTTCAGTTTGGAATGAATGACTTGATAACTTTACCTAAAGATACCACTAAATGACTAGATATATTGGCCTAATATACTTCCAATTTCGCGTATTTATCTGGTCTTATATTGTCCTACTTAATTTCCGAAAAAATCCTACTGTTTTCTAGGGGCAGACTTAGAGCACTGAACGTTGTCCCTCTCTTCGGGATAAACCCAGCTCTCATCAGTATTTGGAAAATAGAGTTCGGGGTATATGCATGAATAATGTCATTGGAAGTCTCCTTTTCTATGCCATGCCGCATGCCGGTGACATGTTTACACGATATGATACGTCCTTTATCGGAAAAAATTAATTAAATTAAAGTAATTTCTTATATCAACTGTTTCCACCCTAGACGCGGCGGAACCCAAACCTTGCAATAAGCCCTGGACACGACTTTCGCGGCGCTCGTTAAGGAAAATTTGACACCGCATTTACCTGACTTTTCTAGGCTTATAGTTATACATGTATACCTTAACTCAACTTTTTGAGGCACACACACAAGCGCCAATGTTTCGCGACTTGTCAAATTCACAGGGTCAATCCTGTGCCTCAATTTTTCCGAGTTTGAAATTCCAGTTGTACTAGAAACATGTGTGCCTCACAAAGTTGATTTGAGTCGCGGACTCTGAAACATTGTTATATTCGTTTCCTATTTTATCTCTATATTATATTTTATAAAATTGAGTTATATGCACTGTGAATGGTTTTAGTGACAAGTATGCTACATGCATATTGTAAATTATCTATAATACTGTTAGGGAGAAAGAGAACAGAAAGTATTTTTGATATCGAATTTATTCTGTTAATTTGAAGTTGTATTCATTTCAATTTTTTCTCTCCTAGACGTGACAGCCCGTTTGATGCCGTTGTGATGCATCCTAACTTTAAAGGCAAACACTTGGAGGACTTACCAGCGAAGAGGTAATTACAGGCATGGCCAATCGCCCTTCCTCATTTTTAAAAACAAACCTAGATCACATATTATTTACAATGAGGGGAGTTGTATTAGGGTGACAATTATAGTTGTCATCAAATGCATCCACGGGTAATATGTTTATTATTATTACACATTGAAATGAGTAATTTTGGGGTTGTCACCGTTTTTGTACAGTATACGAAGAGTAATATAGGCATATGTGGTATCATTTGAAAGGTATTGGGACGGTGATTCCCAAAGGCTATATGAGAAGTAAAATGACGTCACAAGGGCGCCCCTAGCGACAAAAAAACTGCATTTCGCTATCTCAGTACAGCTTAAACGGTTTGATATTGATAAAAACTGATGCCAAAAATGAAATTGGGAACCAATTTATACTTGAAATGGCTAGGTGCCATTTTCCCAAAATTCGTTTCTGTCACGTCACATGTGGTTTTGCGGTTTTAGCGAAATGCGGGTTTTCGCCGCTAGGGGCGCCCTTAAGTCATCATTTGACTTCTGATATAGCCTTTGGGAATCCCCGTCCCAATACCTTTCCAATGATACCGCATATGCCTATATTATTCTTCGTTTACTGTAAACAAGCGGTGACAATCCCAAAAATACAATACTCATTTCAATAATTCCACTAAATTGTGCTTTTGGACAACGTTATTTTTTTACCCAAGTTCTGGTACTCGATTTGTTCGCCTTGGATTGATTCACCCCGCGCAAAAAATTACCGGATGACAAGATGTGCGTTTATATAATTACCACTCATTCTACACTTAAATTATATTTCGATATTTTACTCTAATTTTCTCTGTGACTAAACCAAGATTAACCATCTAAATTTAAGTATCGGCTTACGATGATCAATCAATCGCGTTTCTTTTTGATTTTTGACGGATAATCACTATATTGCATTCTGGTGATAAGCTCATACTGGATTAATAGACGAGTGGTAAAGTCATTAAAGCGTTTTTTGTTATTTTTGCGTATCGATCTATCGTGACAAGTGAACATAAATCGCTCCGTACCATTGGGTTTTAGTCATTTATCGTGCTGTCTGAAAGAAGATATGGCGGAATGTAGAATTGGATATGATACAGAGAGTTCTAATCAAGGCGAACCTATACCTGTCGATGCTGAAAGAAATTCAAAGATGGATATTGTTACCAGTATACCTTTAATAAATGCAGTCATATTAGGACAGTTTGATACCGTGCGGGAATTGATACAACACGGTGCTGACGTTAATGCACTAGATGTTAATGTTGTTCAGCATTGACGCATGCTGTGGCATCTAATCAGCTAAACATGGTTAAGTTTATATGTTGTGGTTTAATTGTTAATTTAAATAGCGTGAATGGAATAAACCCTTTAGCATTTGCCTCTTCCGTTGGTTATCTTGATATTGTAAAGGAACTTATTACTGCTGGAGCAGATTTGAATGCATCTGACGATAATGGTCGTACTGCATTGATGTATGCTTCTGTTAGTGGACACCTAGGAATCGTGAAAGAACTGTTACGCTCAGGTGCTTTTGTTGATATTAAGGACGAACATGGAAGGACCCCTTTATTTGTTGCCACATTTAGTGGTTGTTTAGATATTGTAATGGAACTTATTTCTGCTGGAGCAGATTTGAATGCATCTGATGATAATGGTCGTACTGCATTGATGTATGCTTCTGTTAGTGGGCACCTTGGAATCGTGAAAGAACTTTTAAGCTCAGGTGCTTTAGTTGATATTAAGGACGGACATGGAAGGACCCCTTTATTTGTTGCCACAGGTAGTGGTTGTTTAGATATTGTAATGGAA
>JAUCNG010379592.1:0-11178 GCA_032353305.1 Cephalothrix spiralis
AATTTCCATATTTCGGCAATTTTAGACTTAACTGATACCTACCAGAGCCCCAAATATGTGCAATTCGTTATGGCAATTGCATTTAAAGCTTTATAGTGAATGAATTAGTAGTTAAAAACATCAACAAAAGGAAAATTTTTACAAAAAGTGGAAAAAATTTACAAATCATCCGTGATGTAAATTTTTTCCATGATCCCTCCCTGTGATCCCCCCCTGATTTTTGGGGAAATTATCGACTCGAAAAATTAAAAAATA
Organism: Cephalothrix spiralis; assembly: GCA_032353305.1. Taxonomy (NCBI): domain Eukaryota; kingdom Metazoa; phylum Nemertea; class Palaeonemertea; order Archinemertea; family Cephalotrichidae; genus Cephalothrix; species Cephalothrix spiralis. The sequence goes on from JAUCNG010379592.1 coordinate 256, forward strand.
TTTTCTTGATAATGAACAGGTCCCAATTCATCATTTTTAATGAAAGATTTAATTTTTATGTTGACTTTGCGATCTTTTTTATTCCGTCACATGTGAAACATTTTATAATTCTATATTAGAATACGGAATAATAAAGATAACAATGTCAACCTAAAATTTAATCCTTTATAAGAAAAAATGAATAGGGATTAATTCATTATGAAATAAATATTTTCAATTTTTTTAAATCTATAATTTTCCCAAAAATTGGAAAACAGTTCGTGGTTTACCAGTTCGTATTTCTTGGTTTGTCAGTTCGTTGTTTGTCAATACCCTACAATATAGATATTAAAGTTATCCGATAAATCCCGAGCTGAGTTCGGCATTCGGACCTCCGCCATCTAAAGCCGAATCGTTCGCTTTGCTTTTTGCTGGCCGAGTGCCGAATAGCCTTAAAGTTAATTAAAAAAAAATTTAGCCGCATATTATTTTGTTCCCGTATTTACTGGAAACCCTTTATTTGTTAAACTCACGAAGATAAAGCCCCGGTGCAGCGCCACAGTGGTTGGTGGCAGACCACGGTTACAGGACCCACCTTCGTACCTCCAAGTTTAAATCAAGTCTTTTTGAGTTTTGACATTTAACTAAATGACTCTTGAAACCCGAAGAACTGAATTTTTAATAAGATTAAAAACCCAGGGGACAGTTAAGTAGGTAAAGTGGTATTATGGTTATGTTCTTGCAGGTTCTTGTCAAATCAATGTTCTTTCCGAACTTAAGTGTGTTGTTTTTCACCTAGAATATCCTAGATGTATCTGTTATAGAAAAAATGACAGGAAATTGCTCTTTCGAGGTTGTTTTTCCTTGGCCTCGGAGATGGCACCACGAGGCTTTTGGCCGCGATAATATAGATCACATCTATCCCTGACTTTGGTGGAATTTGCAGTCAAGGCCAAGATGATCCCATGCGGTTTCTCTTTAATGGAACTTACAATTTCATTAATTCATGTGTCCCTGACACTGGTTGTAGTATATTGATCCCAAAATCGCAAATTGGATACGGTTAGAATTATTGATAAATCGAAAAGTCCCTTTAATTTGATAAATTTGAGCTCGGATATTTCGATCGGTGGTTTCCTAGGAATGAAAAGATTGTTCGGTATTCAATCTCAGTGTAATCTGAGTTAAGCTTGTTCTAAATATCCTTAGAGATACAGATTCGATTATCTTTCAAGAAAGACAAGTGACTCAAATGTGCCTAGGACCTAGGTATATGATATATTACGTAATGCCTATTCTGTGGAACATAATTTATCCCCTTCCAGAAGGACTCAAATTTCCTCACTTTCGGAAAGGTAGAATTTCCCCTTCAATATATGACCAATCATGATCCCTATTGATATGACATATAGGAATACAAATTTCCATTTTGGAAGGCTTTATACGATACTGAAATAATATTATATTCGCCTACACTCCGGCACGATATGAGCTAAATTCGATTGAATTTTTATGTCAAAATCAATACCGGGTACTTGAGATTTTTTGGTGAAAATATTTGAGGATCCGGCTGGAATAGAACACACAATCTTGGGATATCTATACTGAATGACTGCTCTTACTAGCTGCGCCACGGACGATGTGCTTACAATCAAGTGACTGTAATTTATATCATTTATCTCGTAAGGCAAATCAATATCACATGATTACCATTAACCTATCGCGTTGCCCGTCCGGAGTCCAGCAGAGAATCAATGAACTTGAGCTTCTTCTGTACCGGAGTGTAGGTGAATAAAATAATAATCAGATAACGAAGAGGATCGGAATAGGCTTTCATAGGGAAAATATATTCTTTCACTGGTATAACCAATAAACAGAAATTACCTTCAGTGCAGAGGGACACAATTTTAATTTGGAGGGCCATCAATATTTATTGAGAGGGACATAAAAGGTGTCATTTGTGGTGAAATAATGCATTATTGAAAGGGATTTGATTGACCATTATCTAGCTTTTTAGGACACAAGATGACGAATGTCCTTGTTAGAGATCAAAGTGATCACCACTTTATTGAGATCCAATAGACCCACTGATGAACCTAGCCGCGTAGTGGGGCACATAAAGGTGAAAGTTTGTCGCATAAAGGCTCGCATAAAGGGGACTGTTGTCATCTTATTTAAATCTTTATCAATGAAAGTCATAATCATCTTTAGATCATGATAATTTCTAGTCTGAAATCATGGACCCATGTAATTTACAATTTATAATCAAGTATTAACATGGGTTGAATCTTGGGTTACCTAGGGTTACCCAATAATCAAGAATTTAAAGATTCTATATTCTTGTTATCATTAATTACTGGGTAGTATTTTAATATAGTTTAGTGTACCCAGGTGTATATCAACATCATGGATATATAAAAGAATTAGAGCATATTAATATAACCCTAAATTTATCCCTGAACTAAGTGCTTCATATGATTAAATTAATACTTTGGAATTCACAACTAAAAGGGTTTATTGTTAGGGCAGGGAACCTGTCTACATGCATATCGAGAGGGAGGGTCTAAATAAGGACTGCGCCGTTCATCAGTATATCGTGATCCAAAATGGCTAATTAGACCATTTGGATTGAATATTTTGCTAAAACACCTGTCCTTTATCGTAGGCATCGTTGATTACACGGTTTAACGCATTTCCTTTCCATTGTTATGGAAACAAATTATTTCGATGAATACGGCCTTTAAGGAATCGAGCATTTGAAAATTGTAAAAAAGCTTTTATATATTTTATATTCTTGAATAATTGCATAAAATCCAATCAAAGCTAAGTAATGGTCTAAAATGACTAAAATGAACTTGTACCATTAGCTTTTTACTTTTTCGGAATATAACTTATATTTTGATCTCAAATCAGAATAATATTTAATATTATACGAATCAATTGGTCTAGTAATATCACATAACTCTCGCCTGAACTAATAATATATACCGAGAATTTATTTTATTAGAAATAATAGTAGCCCAGAGGCCCAATTTACTTCAAAGTTAACAAGGGGGTAGGCGAGGAATTTATATATATATATATATACATGTACCATTGTATTACAGTTATTAATTCATATTTCTTTGAAAATGGTAGGTAGTTTAACGACCCTCAGGCCTATGATACTTACTTCTATGTAATTTCATCGAAATATGTAATTTATATTTAATTTCATCGGAAGGATGATGTTTGATAGGATGATGTTTGATATTTCCATCCATTCTGAACTTATCGATTTAAAATTGACCGATTTAGTAGATTTATATTAAGGTCATCTAGGGAAACAGTGGGGACGAAATCGATTTTGGTAATTGATTTTAATATGACACTGATTATGATAATTAGTAAGTAATTACGACTAAGCTAGTAGTACATATGTACCCATTATCTAACTTAAGTTCTAAAATCAGCAATATTTTGTGTTTATGACTGAGCCAATGATAAATCTTATTTTCTTATCCATGGTTGCTGTATGAACCTACGTTAGATATGTTGTTTGTGTAATAAGTACAGAAAGAGCTAATCACCAAAGTCACGGACGCAAGAAAACTCAACGTATGAATCAGGGGGGTCATGGAAAACATTTGTATGAACTAGGCTGAGAAAAATTGCAATGAGTTTGGTACCCACCCCCTAAATTTGAACTTTTGCAAAAAATTAACCACTGCTTTAGGTACTCACCATCCCTTTTTGCAATTTTTTTCCCATTTTTCAAAATATAATTTTTGACCCGCGGCCCAAATTTTTGGCACTTTTTGCAAATTTGTCTGAGAAGCAACTTTTTTGGGCAAAATTTAGCAAAAATTTTCCAACGCACGCTGACGCACGCATATTTTTTCTACAAATTTTGACCATCCACCCATTTTTGCCATTTTGGGTACTAAAAACCTTTTAATATTTTTTAAAAAATCAATATTCATGATTTAGAGTGTATGGTTCATTGTGTTGTTTTAAGTGTTAATTCAATCAATATATCTAACATAATTTACAGTACGAAAACAATGAAAAACAGTCAAATGCATCATTTTCGGCCTTTTTCATACCTACCAACCCCCGGCCTAGTTCATTCAAATTTTTGCATGACTTCAGGTGTGGAAAATAAGTGACGTATATTAGGAACGCAGGCCATTGCCCTGGACCCTGATATTGATTGTCGGGACAACGGCTGACATTGACCCAAAATTCACAGGGCTTCCCCCTAATCTACATATATATATTACATGTATATCGCAAGATTATCGTAATCCATAATAACACATGTATAGGCATATTATATAATGATATCGACGATCAACAATTTGGCCTTATTTTGAGGACAAAATGAACCGAAATTGGTTTAATTTACATTTCTTGTTAGTTCCTGAACCAAATCATTTATAATAAATTTGGTCAATATTTAACACCATAAGTCGTCTATGTTGGTATTATGCAATATTTGGTGTAACAACAAAAATGCATGTGGCCTACTTTACAGTGCTGTAATATGTTTATACGCATTAAATATACATGTACTGGCAAACATAGTTTAAAGGTTCTAAATTTTAGGTTCTAGGGACATTTCTACATAGGTTAGATCTGGTTAGATACTTAAAGGTGGAATATTAGATATAGATTCCCTCTATATATACTTAAACCAAGTAAATCTATTTGTGAATGCATAGCAGTTCCCTTCCCCATTCCCGCTGTTAATTCAATCTAAAATACCATCACGTGACTCAAATAACCCGGGCCGTTTCAAATCCAGGCAGAAAATTTGAATACACTCGTTGTAACCATGGTAGCACTCGGTATTGCCGTAGTCGATAAAATATTTTGAATTCTATAGTTCTATTAAAAATGCTATCCAGTATTCCGCCTTTAACTTATGTCTTAATAAAATAGAATCGTTTGTTTAGTCTATTGTATACATAATATATTTTACATGTACAGTTTGTAGTTCAGAATCATTAATCGAGTTCCTAGTAATCCTAGAATGATCATTATGCTTCTGTATAGTCATATTATACGAAGAAAGAAACATCCTGAGACACAACAAATCTTGAAATATAAAAAAATCGCCTTCCCCTCAGTTTTGAGCCAATATAGCTCTTCAGGAATAATGTTTAAAGCTATATGATAAAATCTAGGAATACAGGGTATATAATTCAATGTACATGTAACTTACATACATGTACATCATAATCTAGGAATACAGGGTATATAATTCAATGTACATGTAACTTACATACATGTACTTCTGAACTCTATTATATAGATAAGGGAGCTACGGTAATAGGAAATGACAGCCTGGTTTCCTGCCGAAATACGGCACTTTAAAAAACTATGATTTTAGAACTACCCACTGCCTTTTTTTATAGTATAGAACGGAGTCCCCCATAAGGACTTAACATTTCAAAAATACAAGGCATTCACCGTCATGTGGTAATTGGATAGTTCAGCAATGTCGGTCCAGATTACCCCAAAGGGAAATGGATATTCAACATCCAAGACGAAACCTCGTTCAGTAAATCGTCTATTATCGTCCACTCAATCCCTCCAATAAACAAAACGTCATTAGAAGTCCCAAAATACCAAAATGGCGTCGGAAACATAAAACTTATAGCTCGCTTAGTTGATCTTCATCGTAAAACCTGAGGCGGATATATCTATTAATAAGGGTTATACAGGGTGTCCCAATATTATGGAAAACAGCCAGATGACGTCTTTATATTGTGAATTGACCATATCGCTGCTAGTGATCACTAGTCACTATACTCTTTCAAATAAAATAAATAAAAATAGCAACTGAGCTACATAAATTCTGCCAAAGGACCAAAAAGTTAAGTTTCCCCAAATGAACGTCCTTTCTCGAAATGTGATTTTTTTATGACATTTTAGTTTTATTAAATTTCTTATTCAATTAACTTTATATACACAAAAAAACATTAAAAATTTAAATGCACTGAAAATATTCTAGAATAATTTTAGAGTGATTGAAAATAGCATTCTCTCGATTTAGTATGGGATTTAAATGAGACCAGAGGTTCTTCAGGTGAATCATCGTTATGAACCGATCTGCACCAAATCTTTTTTATTCGGGAGAGAAAATGTAATTATTAACATATTCATATAGTTAAGTCACACTATGACGTCATCCGGCTGTTGTCCATAATATTGGGACATACTCAAGCGTATACTGTTAGTTATCCACACTTGGACATACTGTATTATAGACAATTTGATGATCAAGCCTGTCTACGTGTGAGTGAACGACGAGCCGCAAGCGAGTTGTTTTAGTTGAGCCAATTAATATCCCACAGCAAAATTGACTCCTAAACAAATCAATAACAACAGCGAAACAGCAATTTATCTGATATATTGTTACGAGGATTGGAAATAAGGATATCGCCTGATTTCTTCGCTTAGGACATTCTAGATTTCTCCATTTCTATATCTCAATGTTCACTGATTATCTGTATTATACGCCATAAGCCTCTCGGTGACGAAGTGGTAGAGAGTTGTTCTTTGAATCCGGAGGAACCGGGTTCGAGACACGGGCTCGACACTACTTTCCATCAAGAAGAACCTTGGGCAAGTCCTCCTGGGTCGCTCGATAAGGTTTAATACGTGAAGTGGGACGCTATCCCTCCCTTTGGGGGTAAACCCCAATGCTAATCGGTATATAGAAAATAAATTAGATAAGTCTTTATTGGCCTAAGGCTGTCTAAGGGTAAATGCTCATAAAGCGGACCGTCTGTGTCTATTTGAGCCAGTCATCTGACGCCCTCACTATAAGATAAGATATTATCATTACAGTGCATGGTAGTATTTAGCTTTTAGAGCTTGCCATCTTTTCTTCGGAAAATACCGGTAGTTTATCGTGTTATTCGGAAATTGGTTTATCATGTTCTTTCGGTAACCTAATTCCATAGGGTCTCCCCTAATAAATGACTGTTTATTTCCTATCGGATTTTTAAAATTCCTTGTCAAAATATATCAATGTCCATGTAAGAATTGGATTTAAGTAATCCATGTTATCACTGTTTACGAAAATCCTGATCCAATATTTTTAGAAGCGTGACTAGAATTCATGACTTATTTTGTTATTTATTACCTTGTAAGGGACCAATCTAAAATTTTATGTTACTAAGAAAGTCATGAAAACTGCCAATAATAGAACTGTAAATCTTACAAATGCCTAGTGAAAATGGAATCTTATGTTGATATTATCTTCCTGACTGTCAAGCTTTGAATTTAAAACTGTCAACTGTCAGCAATTAAGTCATCTTCACATGTTCGGGGTATAATTTCATACCGGGATAAATGTTGTAAATGTTGTGGGTGTAGTACTTCATATAAGATGTAAAGTTCACCCCCAATAGAAAGTAAAACAAATTTGAAATTTTCTTGTTAAAATGTCATTTGGCGGCTATTTCAGCTATAATTTGCAAGAAAAGGGCGCTTTAACGCAAGGTTTATTTCATGTCTTAAATTAGCTACTCTCATGCAGCTGCCAACTTGGATGGTATGCTTATAATTTTCCGACTCTCTCCCTCAGCTCCCCCCCCCCCAATATTTTTAAACCTTCGCCGCGCCTGGACTTGACGTTTAGACTTCTGATTTTGGTTCCTGGAAGGCTGGAACCCCTTTTCAGTGTTATTGATTCTCCCAATCAGTTGGCGAGCAAGTCTATATCACTGTAAAGGGGAGCCTTTAATGGGTTCAAAACCGCTTTGATATAACCATAGACTGATAATTATAAGTCTATGATATAACTTTATCGGTTACCTAACGTTTTAGTTGTCACGAGTAGTATGGGAGGGGCGAGGTAATCTTCTTTAAAGATCTGACACCGATCTGACGCCCGTCCTCGATCGTAACTCCCGCTTTTTTTATTCACGCATGCGTAGAACTGAAAAGAAAACTGCGGATGTTCATATATCGATGATTGTATATGATTTGGCGTGCTTTATTATAGCCAAAATAGCGGTATTCTTGCATTCATTTAGGCGCACCTTTCACTGGTTTATATTTATGGTGTCAAACTTTACTCGGTTATTCATTCCTTCTCTGACATATGTTGATAATCTCGTGTTATGTGAAGTCCAGCACAAGTAATTACCGAGCTTTGAAAGCTTCTCAGTCGATGTAATTTCGTTAGTTAAGTATACTTATCCCTGTCAAGCTGAACTCCATATTCTCCCTAATGATTTCGTGATATAGGTATCTCATTCGCGATGAAGTGTTATTCGTGCGGAATCCAAAGCATTTCGTGCTGACGAAAATGGAAAATGAGATGAAATTGTTATTTTGTCTTTCTATCTTTGCCATTTTGCTATTTGATTCCCTGTGATCTTGGTAAATTGTGCACCTTAAAAGTCCGTAATGTCACGCAAGTCATGAGCGGCTTGACATAATAAGATACTTAAGATAAGATGTTGACTTCATTATTGAAGATGCCCCATGATTGGCCTTGGCCGTATTTACATAGATAAACCATAGAGAAGGGATCCTTTTTCTATGGATAAACTGTAACCAAATAGTGCAAGATGAAATAGTTACGGTATAGTCGGAAGAAAGTACCATTTGTGAGCTTTATACAGCTAAGAATGACAAATTGCTAAAATCAAAGTGCCACATATTTGTAGAATACTTTCGAAATCGTTGACAATGTGCCTTTCGTGATTATCTTTAAAAAAATCCTTGTTGAAATTCATTCGCAGCGAAATAAAAATGATTTCCGATTTTGATGGGGATCGAACACCCGAACTTCAGATTTACAGACTGAGGCTTTCCAACTGAGCTATTGCCTCACGGTAATTCAATGGACTACGGTTATATTAGAATGACAAATGATTGAATGCGAACTTCCATCCATTCTTGATATGAATAATTTGTTATTAGACTACATTTGTAAAAGACTACATCTGTTATTCGTAGTCTAATCATAGACCAATCACTGTAAAACGACAAACTCATATAAAAACAAGGGCTAGCCTTTTACCAATTTTTGTGATTTAAAAAATTAAGATTTTGCCTTATATTTTGAAATTATGTAATTTTTTTAAACTGAAAGTTTTGACATTGATCACTTTTTTGTAAGCCGAAAAACTACAGTATGAAGTTAGATAGGAATTTTTTCCTCGCTTCGGTTTGCTTGATATTTTTATTTATTGTTTGTTTGTTTTTTGTTCAAGAGAGCACGCAAAACATGTTTTTTGTTCAAGAGAGCACGCAAAACATGTTTTTTGTTCAAGAGAGCACGCAAAACATATGTGTAATAACTTATACATGTATATGTTTATTGTTTACCTTTGGTGTTTTTTAAGATCGAGCATAACGAGCATAACGTACGCCATCGATAAAAATAGAAAATTGATTTTGTTAGGTAAAAATTTAAATGAATGTTATACTAAGAGGATCTCAAGATTGTTCAGAACTTTTCGAGATCTGCGCAGGCGCATTTCAGAGTTTATTTAGTTCGTCTTTGAAAACTACAGTAGTCTGAAACTCGGGCTAAAATTCGGGGAAACGCCCTCGTTCTGTAACTCGTGCAGTTTCAAAATAGTGAAAACAGTCAATAATATTATAATAACCCCAATTAATCAGTTGCTGTATTTGCAGCTATTAATTAATCTCACGGGTATAGTGTAAAATGAGAACTTTTACGATGGATCTTGATAATGAGCCTTAGGAAATCTTTTATAACGTCATTGTCAAGTCATGAATAACTCCTGGAATAGGCTTTTGACATCCTGGGGATGTGAGGGAGTGTTAATCAGAGATTGTATATACATGTATCTATATCCTCTTCCGCCCGAAAGTACATTAGTATCGCCAAATGCTAATAAATTTATTAGCATTTGGTATCGCGTAATTTTGGTAAAAGCTAGATCGCACAGGCCTCGAGCACAAGATGACATCAATAATAACATTAGGCTATTGTAATCATCCTCACTTGTCAGGGTTTCAGTCTTGCATAGTTTCATACTGCCTGACCGATATTATGAAATATGATATAATACCCTGGGAACGAGGATGTGTTGTAATAAACACAGAGCCGATGCTCAGAGCGGGAGACTTTTACAGCACAATATAAAACGGAGTGTCATCTAACCCAGAGTTTACTACTTAGGTATAGTTCATTAATTAATAATAACGTAAAATCAGGTTACTATTGATGTCAAACTGTTCACAGTGCCATCGAAACAGATGGAGAAGCTCGTCGCGAGGCAAGTGACTTAATTAGAGTCTCCTTCCCCTTAGGGCTCCTTACACTTAAAACCTGCCCTCTGATGCAAATTTTTTCCGATGCTTTAACCTCCGCCCTGTTCGATAGGCAAGCCTCCGTCTCTCCCCTGAAAGGGTTCTTAATTTTTCACGCTAAATATCCTTCCTCGACATCCCCGTCATCAAGGGGAACAAACAGCGATGAGCAAAGCAAAAGGCCTAATCTTGCGTGCATTGTGGAAACGACTTTATACAAAATGTATATGTAATAGTTTTAATGGTCGATCATAAACTATTCCTTCTTTCAAAACCAATCTGCTCTTTTTTAAATGAATTTCAGCAGATCAAACGAATGTTAAAGTTTAATTTATTAACCATTAGTTCTAGAATCGTTGGTAATTATAGCATTTGAACGTGTCAGTGAATTAAATAATGGTATATTTTTAAAAATCGCAGAACTTTTTTGAACTATCTGAAATTCATTCCTCGGCTGAAATCTTAGAGCAGAATAACAAGTAAACATGATGAGTAAACATTAAAAAACGATAAAAACATTGTGTTTTGATATATTTTGCCGCAAACTTGGTCGATATGGTTTGGTTTGAAAAAGTCATATTTAAATGCGCTAAAAACGTTGTTGTTAATTAAAGCTGCAGCATTTCGGTTTAGGAATCTCCGGGACGAGGTTGTAAC
>JAUCNG010379703.1:0-11175 GCA_032353305.1 Cephalothrix spiralis
GTACAGCGAAACAAATAGCTTAATCAATACGCTAGATCTATGCTTCATCCGTCAGCAGTAACAATTTTTGCAACTCTCCTTTTTATACTAACGGTATTCCAATGTTTTAATCTCACTTTTGAAAAATAACCCTGAAATGGATCCTCTGAAAATCGTAAGTTATTCATTTAGTTGTAGTCTATTTTCCTTCATTTATACTAATTCATATTCAATATAAAATTCTCTTTCCAACGATATATCACATGACTATATAACAAATATTTCAATTTTACCCCTTTTTTACCCCTACCCCTCCAAAAAATAATTGTGGGTCATGACTCACTAGTTAGAGTGTAAATAGTTATCCCTAGAAACCCTCAAAGTGATCCAACAAAAATCCAGAAGTCTATGACGTCAGTAAATCCAAAATGGCGTCTACTGCGCCAGGACCACCAGTTTACATACTACTATTTACTCCGCGCAAAAACAAGTACCAGAACGAGTCCAACAAATACCGGATTCCAAGATGTCCATTTATATATTTACCACACATTAAACATCATTATCAGATTCTTATCATGCATGTTTTAAAACTATTTAATCTCCTTTCCTGTGTTAAAACCGATTAAATCTTGTCTTTTAAAGCTCATTAAATAAGGTATTTTAAATCATTTATATATTAAATTATGAGTCCTAGTTTGGCAAGTTCCCAGTCACTAGTATTTGGCGTTGACCCGATTAGAGCGTTTAATGACAGATCATGATATAGCAATCGATTTTTAATCTATGTAGTTCGACGATTCAATAATATTTACGGCTCTTCTGATTGGTTGATGGGCATGGCTTAAAATTCATCCGCGCTAATTAAGATCAATTAATATGGACGAGAAACGTACTTGTACAGTTTTCCGTGATAAAACCGTACGTGTAATGAATATGTCCGTAAAATAGATAAAAAGCTCATATTGGACTAATAGATGTGTGGTAAAGTATATAAAAACCCATGTTCATTCAGCCTAATTTACCGAACTAGAGTTTCTAGGATTTGGCATCTAGTCCGACATTTTTTCTTTTGAATTCGATGAAAAATCGGTGAAAATAAACGCTAGTTCAGGCGCTTCATGAGCCTTTTGTTTGTCTAAAATCAGAATTTTTTTTCATAATTTCTAGATTTGATTTGCCTCCGGGTGTTTTTTCTTTGCAAACCATGGAAACCTGAATATAGGCCGGCGACAACGGCGCAGGGTCTCCACAATATTTTGTGTTTTTCACAATAGACATATGAATCACGTAGGCCTAGTATGGTAATAATTTTTTTCAAATGCTACATAATATTATGCATGTAATTTGAAAAACGTCAGCTTATTTTGAGTAATTGTTAAACAGGTACAGGCTACAAGTTGCTAAATGACAGCAAAAACCTCAGACACAGAACAAAACAATCAAGCGATTCTCACTAAATTTTCGACTGTGACTTATATTTAACAGGGTTTTGATAGAAGCTGGTTTCGGTTTCGCCGAATAATTGACTTTAGTTTCGGTTTTAGGTCCCTCTATCGGCGACAACCGAAAGCCTTGGAAGTACCCCCGGAGAAAATCGATTACATTATGAGTCACCACTGTTCATGCACTTCAAAGGGCAGTAGATAACAAACGACCTCGTACGATTATATGATATTGCAACTTTTCATATAATTAATCACTATTTGTGCACCCGAAAGCATATAAAATGATAATAATTTTTCGAATGCTTCATAATATTATGCATGTAATTTGAATTTTGATTAATCTTTGAAATATAGGTAAACTTCTATTCAAAAAATCTGGTGTTATTCGTAATTTAGACATCTACACAATTGGATGGAAAAATTGGCAAGGGCTATTATTTTTGTACCAAAAGTGCCCCCAATCCCAGCGGTTTAGCATATTGGCGGATAGTTGACCCCCACAAACTATATATTTCTGGAAAGGTCTTGGAAAATGTTGATCCCTCGGGGGGTTTAGATTTTTGCCCCACCCCCTGGGTAGGTTTTTTTTTAAAAAAATCAGAAAAATGTTTTTTGCCCCCAACCCCACCCAGGGGTGGGGCTGATCACTTTTTGGGGTTTAATTGATCAGCCCCACCCCTTTGGGGGGCGAAAAACATTTTTCTGATTTTTTTGAAAAATCACAAAATAATTACAATGGTTTAAAAATAATTGCCCTCGCCAATTTTTCCATCCAATTGTGTATATGAATCACGTAATATATATGATTAAAAAAATTCGAACTTTATGAATTTCTCTTCATCCATCGAGTCGGTATGTTCTCTGTAATGTTCACTGTAAGCCCTATTCCTGAAGGGCCGATTCGCCCTCCCCTAAGATCTTGGCTGGGGCTTATAGGGGGAACATGAAAAGAGTCTCCCTCGGAGTCTCCAAGATGGCACCAAAATATCTTAAGTATTGGCGCAAAAATGGGCCCTATGGGCTAAACGTCGCCAGTGAGGGCGCCCTAGCCCCATTATTGTTTTAAGACATGTCTCGTATGGTCTTAGTAGACTACATTAATGTAGTCTGTCACCACTAGTGGTCACGGATATTACCATAATATGTAGTGTGTCCCAATATTATGGAAAACCGGCAGATGACGTCATACTGTGACTCAATTATGAATATTTTAATAATTGCAAAAAATACGCCTTTGAGAGCATGATCTTCTCTCCCGAATAAAACAGATTTGGTGTAGATTGGTTCATAACTAAGGGAGCTACGACAATTCTCCCGAAAACGTCTGGTTTTATTTTCCCCATCCTGAATCCCATATTAAATCGAGAATGAGGACTCTAAAATAATCTGGAATAGTTTTAGAGCATTTAATAATCTTTTTGTGAATAGTAAATTGAATAAGAAATTTAAAAAAATTAAAAAGTCATAAAAATTCACAAACTTTTATTTATCCCCGATACAGAACGTTCATTTATAATAGGATTTTTGTCCTTTGGGGAAATTGATGTAGCTCAGTTGTTGTTAGACAGATTTGCACTAAATTTATTTTATTTGAAAGAGAAGATCATGTTCTCTCTAGTGATCATTGGCAGCGAAAAGGTCAATTCATAATTAAGTCACAATATGACGTCATCTGCCTGCTATACATTTTATTGGGACACGCTGTATATGAAGAACTACAAAATAATGTGTGAACATATAATTCTTTGAAAAAACAGAAATTGTATATATAATGCAAGAAGAGAAATTCAAAGGGTTCGAAAAATTATGATCATATTGCGTGAGTTATAATTATGTCTATTGCGAAAAACACCTGTAATTTAAAAAGAAATCTAGCTATGGTTCAAGGATTAATGAAAATAAGCTGATGTTTTTTTGGATTTGGCAAAGTGAGTTTAAGGCATGGCAGCGACGTAGCTATATTTTAAAAAAATTGTCCATATTTTTAGGAGGGTCCTTAAGGGGTCCGCTTTGCGATTTAAGTTTTTTAGGACACTTCTAGAGACCCTAAGGTGTTGTCGCTGGCCTATTTTCTGGACCGAACATATTAGAAAAGAAAAAACAGCCAGAAATCCAGAAGTTAATCCGATATGAGATTTTTTAAACCGATCCCTTGTCCATCCCTCAGGTGACCCATATCAATCATCAGTCCAAATTTGATAGAACTCTATTTAGCAGATCCTGGGATCTGGAATGTTTAGAACAAGAATAATAAAAATCATTTAGATTTTAAAACAATAATTTTTTTTTCACACTTCGTGTAAAACTTAATGATGCATAATCTTACCATTAAAACTGTGTAGTGTAAATCTACTAAAAACGCCCTAAAATTGGTATCCACCGGAGTTGAATCTGTACTGGTAATATTATAAATTCAATTATTACACTAATTATTATTTTTACAAGACAAAAATGTTTTTATCCTAGAGCTCCCAAACAATAACACAGGCTATGTCAATGCAAATGACAGCTACATGCAGCATGACATTTTTTAGGATTTCGACCACTTGAACAAAATTTATTGGTGTAAAAGATGAAGGATGGCCAGGTCATCTATGAAGGATAGTATTATATACCCTGATAAATGCGCGCCCCGACTGTCCGTGCTAAATATGTATTGCGGATTTAAATTTATCACGTCCAGCCGTTAATATGGAGGGCCCATAAGATAGCACGGAATTTTAAGCTCGCGTTTACCAGAGTAAGTATTATACAGTTATTGTACAATTTTTGAGTGCAATACAATGCCCTTATTTTACGAGGCGCGCAGCGCCGAGGAAAAATAACTGCTTGTATAGCACGAAGAAATGTACAATAACTGTTTTATTTTAAAACAATATCCTACTTTTTTGTACAATAAATGTTATTATCGAAGAAAAGTGGAGATTTTATTAACAAAAAGTAGGATTAAGCTAGAAAATCTGTGATATTCCGTCGATATACAATGCGCGCCTCGTGAAAATAATCACTTGTAATGCCCTCAAGATTCAAGAATATCTGTATAATATTTGATCGTATTTGTTTAATAATATAATTTAACTCAAAATATTATACACTAATTTCACGAGTTTTTACCCGGCGGCACATACGCCGAGGGGAACAGTTTTAACTCATGAATTCGTGAAATAACGACACTAACGGTCTAATCACTTTTCATCCATTTCAAGAAAGCTCACCGTTTTATAAGATCTATTAGCAAGAAAGGACCCATTCTTGCTATTAGATATAAAAGATAATTCAATATTTCATTAAGACCAGTATTTAAGATTTGGCAATGTTCAAGATCCAGAAAAACACTAATGAAAATTAATCTGCGATCGCCGATTTTCCAAAAAGGGTCAAAACATTCAATTGCAATGCAACATTGGGCCTTTACGCCCTATTTTTTGTTAAGCAAATTCAGACAACCCCAGTGGCAGCGTGATATTTTCTATAATGTAAAACGTCATCAGAATTAGTCATAATGATATTTTTAAAAGCGAGCGCCAGAGGCGCGAGACGAAAATATAACATTTTTCATTCAAAATTAGGCAGAAAAAATAACATTTCAGCCAAACATTGAAACAGATAGGACATCAACCAACAAAAAAGGAAAGGTAATTAAAAAGTAGTTATAAAAAATAATTTACATTTCCCGGTACATCCCAATGTTAAAATTTGACTTTTTATGTTATTGTAATCGAATCTTTATAAATTAAAGGGGCAAAAGTTTTCAGAGCAGTGAGAAATAGAAAAAATAAATGTTCATCTTTAGGGGTCACCCTTTCTAGGCATATACACACAACTGGACAAACAAATTGGCGATGGAAAATCGTACAAAACGTTTCCCACCGAGGAGGTCCCAATTAAAGCGTTTCTCAAATTATAGGGGGAAAAAGATAATTTAATGCAAAAAATATTTCCATGACCACGCCCCCGCCACTGTGGGTTGGAATTTTTGAGAGAAAATAATTATTTGGAATTTTGATTCAACATCTCACAACATGTCCAATAATTAAAAATCGGTGATAAAAAACTGCCTGGTTTTTACAAATGATGATCAATGATGCTCCAAAAACATGTCCCAAACTTTTATCACAAATAAATCCATAAAGGTGTAGCCAGTGTATGCGGCGATTTAAATCTAAACGTTTATGTTTTTTAAGGCCAACAACAATCAGAATTTTTTTAATATCTAAATCTTATCACTAACTCATTTAAACTATTAGATCTTAATAGATTTATAACCTTAAAAAATGCAGGAATATATATTCCAGGTAATAATCTAACAGGAATGAGCATGACGAAAATAAAATAAACAAATCTACGTGGCAGCGGTGTATTGAATTCAATGTACCAAACGCGTCGAAGAACAAACTGAATGCATTAATTTATTCATTTCTCTTTTGGCCAATCGGCGTTGGGTAGGCCTATATTGATCTATATTCTGGTTTAGATGAGACTGAACACATTTGCAAAGAAAAAAACTGAGGCAAAACTAATCTAGCAATCAATCCAATATGAATAAAATCTATTAAAAATCGACCCCCAGTCCATCCCTTAGGTGACCAATTATCAAATATTTGAAGTGGCAAGTACAACAATTTGTAAAAATAAATCGGGCGAAAAAAGAGAAAGTTTTGACGATTAAGACATAGTACAGAGTAAATTATATGAGGGGATCAATGCCTCATATCATAAACGGAAAAATGGCAATTTTTCGCTATCGTAAACAATTTTTCGCTATCGGAAACGGAAAATCGAGAAAAACACTATCGGAAACGGAAAAAATCGCTATCGAAATCGGCTCAAACTTTTATCGGATATCGGAAATCACATATAGGCATTGACCCCCTCTTATATGTAAAAATTGTCTTTATCATCTGCTTATATTAAGCAGCTAGAAATCTTCAATTGATGTTGGGTAAAAATTTATCCTCCTGTGGCCCAATATTAAAGTTTGTCAGTGATTAAAAGTCTAACGGCAACCAACAATCAGAATTGACATCACCGACTGATTTAAACTATTAGATTCCATAGATTTAGAACCTATAAAGCGAATCGTAATAACATGATTATAAATTACAGGTAATAATATAACAGGAAAATATATTCTTGGTATTTCCTGAACCCCGCCCACGCTGCAGTTTTGGTTGGAATTTTCGAGAGAAATATATATTCAGGTATGTAATAAAATAACAGGAACATATATTCCTGGTAATAACAGAAATATATATTCCAGGTACAATGTAATAAAATAACAGGAAAATATATATTCCTGAATATATATTCCTGGAATATATATATTCCTGGTAATAAAATATATAGCTAACAGCAATAAATATTCCTGGTAATAACCAGACAGCGCATGTGGGAAATATTTCTTGAAATATAACTTAATAGAAAAATAGGACAAAGTTGCAAATAGTTGACCCCATGCATAAACTATATATTTCTGTAAAGGCCATGAAAAATGCGGATGCGTGATTTTTCTGCGTTATATTTTTCAGTGAAAAACATTGTTGCAAGAATCTAAACCCAACTACGCTAGATACATAATATTTCCCGAAATATATACATGTATTTTACGATGTTCAACTACCCGCTAATATATGCTTTCTAAATTTTTGCCCTATAGCCAATTTATCCGTCCAGTTGTGTTTATATATGCTAAAATATAAACACGCACCCGCCCCGCCCCACCGAGGAGGGGTATTTTGAGAGAGAGAAAATTATTCGAAATTTTTACTCAACATCTCACAACATCTCCAAAAAAGAAACATCGGTGACATGATATATTAAAACTGCCTGGTTTTTACAGATGATGCTCCAAAAACAAATCCAAATTTTTTATCACAAATAAATCCATACAGGCCTAGGTACAGGGTAATGGCAGGCTGCTGAAAAAGACGATATTCGAGCAGGCAACCAGTCTAATGGTCTTAAGAGAATGTACAACGATTAAGTTTGGAATTCTAACATATTCTTAAGCATTTATATAGGGTTATGGAAGCATAGAAACCACTAGATTTTTGCACTTTAATGTTATCTAAATAATGTTTGATGCACTATATTGAATAGCAGATTTTGTAAAATTTTCGTAGCAACTGTTCACGAAGTCAGACGCGTCGCGTCCATAATATTTATCCATGGCAACCGTTGATATCTTAGGTGTTCATCATAAGTGTTGTAAATTTTTTCCAAAACCCCATTTAAAAGCGAAAACACTTACCAGTTTTTTTATCCCTAGCTCGATAAACAACACCGTATGTCCCTTCTTCAATTCTATTAAGGCAGTGAAATTCTTCGACATTGCGGCATCCCTGAATGGCCGGGAAGTAGGGCGGTAGATCAGGCCTTAACTCAATAGGCGACTGCGGGGGAGTTTCGTCAATGAAGTCAGCTTCTTCATGTGATGAATGCCGAACAGACATCGTCTCAGACTCATTCTCCGATTGGTCATCAAATTTTGACTTGACTGCGTGCCCTGAAAAAATTAATTCTTTTTATTAATTAGTTTAGGTCGTCGGCGTTAATTAAAAATTTCGGGCCCTCTTTTCAAAAACCTATCTCGACACAGGGTGTGAACATTTTCCCTGACTTTTCCTGACCATTTTCCAAAATTTTCACTGTCTATAAACCTTATTTACGTTTTTTGCCTTTTAGCGCCAAAAAAGACAAAATGAATCATTTTTGGCCCAACAGTTAAAAAGTTGGACAAGGGTTACAACTGGAAGGGCTTATTATGTAGCGATAAAATAAATGTACAAAGTTTATGGAACTTTTAGTGTACAACCTTCAGACCCCAGTTATCGACCCCCACGAAAATCTCGGAAGTGCAGGCCTAGGTTCAAGTTTATATTTTCGAAAGGGTCGGGCCAATATAATTTTTCGAAAAAAATCTATATTTGACCTGAGCCCCATTTTTGAGATTTTTTGGAAAAACCTGCAAATTTGGCTTCCGAGGCCCTCTTGAAAATATAAACTTGAACATAGAATTTCCACAAGCTTTCCAAAAATATAAGGGTTGATTGGGTTTATGCCCGCACTTCCGAGAATTTCGCGGGGGGGGGGGCCGAAAACTGGGGTCTGAAGGTTGTACGCCAAACGTTCCATAAACCTGAGTAAATTTAGTTATTTAGTGCTGATGTTTATCAAAGGAGTTGTATAACCTTCTGAGTTTCACTTAAACCTTATCAAAATGTTTTTTTGCTGTGTTCAAACATCACATTTTTGATAAATATCATGAGATATAAATTAAAAATCAAAATATAGGGCAATATTGATATAATGTACTTTATATTCCATAAGACGTGAACTAAGTGAACGATAATTTTAAAAGATCCGTTTGCAACAGGGTTTGTAAACTGGTTTTGGTTTCGGTATCGCAGAATAATTGACTTTAGTATCGGTTTCGGTTCCTAGTATCGGCCAAACCTGGTTTCGAAGTACTCTTCCAGTCGTACTTCTTCCAGTCGTACTTCAAGGAGCTAGAAGGCATGTAGAGTGGTGTGAAAGGCGCACAGGGTCACAAGTAACCCTGAACGTACATTAGAAGGTTATAAAAAAAATCTTCGAGTAGGCACCTAAGAGGCAAAATTTCCTTGTACCCCTCTTTCTATGCCCTCTTGCCTTTCCAAAGATATAGCATAAATTTATAATTATATAATTGACAAATTGGACTCGAATATCACGGCAAATGTTGAGTTTAGGCTATGTTAATGTATTACCAACAGATAGAAACATGTCTTGAATTCAGAATCAATAAAAATAAAATACCTCCTTCTCTTTCGCCATCATTAGTGCGATCTTCGCGATCACTTTCGCTTTCTGAGCCACTTAGGCTACTTTCTGAAAAATATGACAACAAAATTGAAAATAATAGAGGGTAAATATATTTGTAAACGGGGTACTAGATCTGGATCCATTTGGCTACTAAATTATATAAAGTCGAATAAAAGAGCCCCCCGGCCCTTTTCCGAGGTTTCGCCGCGTGATTTCTTTAAGTTCCATTTTGAATTAATAAAACGATAACCGGAATAATTTTTTAACACACTAATTTAAGAAAGGAAGGATGAAAAAAATGGAAAAAAAATCTTTGGGCCCGGATTTTTTTTTCCTGCGGCCGAAGAATTTTTTTATTATTTTTCTCCTTTTTTGAAAAATCTGAGTGGCGGATCCGTAACCAATGAATCAAAGCAGCATTTCGGTTTAGTAATATCCAGGATCGAGGTTGTAACGCTAAGCGATAATAGGGAAAGGCCACCAGTTAAAATTGAACCAAATTATTGAACTAGAGCTCTGTATGCAACCTCGTTCCCAAAGATTACTTAACCGATGTTCAAAGTCATAGAATATTCATTAGAGAATAGCATACTCTAGGCCTTGCAAGACTGTTACAGTTACGTATAAATTGGACGTTACTCAATACGGAAATTTACCCCAAATCCTATGACGTAAATTTATGAAACATACTGAAGGAAATCTACGTTTTGTTTATCAAACTACGTACCGTCACGATTATGACTAAATATTATAATTGTTATATTTATCGCTGAAATATCCATAAAAATATTACGTGAACACATTTGTTTAGTCTGTGTGTACTAAAATAGGTCAGATTGATAGATAATTCTTTATAGATAACAAGTTTTTTCAAATTTAAAAACACTATAAACGTTAATGTTTGTGTTTAATCCTTATCTAGAAAATGTTATTAAAATGTCCTTTTAGAAAAGCTCGCGTTATGTGCCCTTGTTATTGCCAGGGGTCATAAAACATAGTACATCGATATTTAGCAATAAAAAGACATAAAGAACCCCGGCAAGGCGTTCTGGAAGCCCGAAAAAGAGTTTTTGAGCGAATGCGAGCTAACCACCTGTGGTTTTGGGTTTCAGTGGCAAGGCTTTACATTTGATTCGTTCGACAGATTTTGAGTAAATGACGTCACGCACCTACCCATGCGCACATGCCCAAATCGTAAAAATAATGGCACCATTCAACTAATCGGGGGCATGTTTCTATCTGCTCGTAATACATTTATATGGCCTAATCCTAACCGTTTCTGAGATATTTGGACTGGAAATACCAAAAGAACGAAATTTCGGGTTTTTTTGAGTAGCTGTGACACGCTTGAATGAAGGATGAAAATTTTGATTTTTGTTTGAACAAGTACCCCTACTATTGCTTAACAAAGATTTAGCATTAGTAATAATATAGGATCATTACTTTTTTTCATGTCGAATTTTCAAAAAAGGCTTCATTGTTCCTATGCTGTAATACTCATTATATAGCAGTTTAGTACGGGGTTGCCTATATACATAAAGTTAACTTTACAAAATTTCGTATTAAAAACCTAAGGACTGTATAGGATTTATACAGCTATGTCTTTGTTAAAGAAGGTCTGGAGCGCTTTTCCAGCCAAAAATATTTTTTGATTCGCTTTATTCAAGCATGTCACAGCTACTCAAAAACCCCCGAAATTTCGTACTATTGGTATTTCCAGTCCAAATATCTCAGAAACGGTTAGGACATATAAATGTGTTACGAACAGATAGAAATATGCCCCCGATTAGTCTAATGGCACCATTATTTTTACGATTGGGGCATGCGCGCATGCGCAGCTTCGTGACGTCATTTACTCAAAATATGTCGAACGAAACAAATTTTTGACAGTGAATATGTGTAAAGCCTTGCCACTGAAGCCCAAAACCACCGGTGGTTAGCTCGT
>JAUCNG010379814.1:0-11174 GCA_032353305.1 Cephalothrix spiralis
GTATATCCAAGATAGGTGTGTAAATTCACAAAAATATGAGGAGCACGATAAAATACGTCGAACTCTGCTAGCTAGTGACCTCGGTGCAGCTTTAGGGTGTAAAAACCCAGGATGATACTATAAAGAATCCACAATGAATAATAGAATTTTAAGATTTTAAATTTTAATTAAAATTAAAATTTAAAATCTTAAAATTATATTCATTGTGGATTCTTTATAGTATATTTATTTAATATTTGAGTAGAATTGTCTTTAATAATTAGTTATATAATTTTTAACGCATAATTCATACCAGTTCAGGGAATTGCTAAATAATTAATTTTAAATCAAGCTTGGATCCTATTAGTCGGTGATGGTGATAATGACCCTAACCCTATTTGGCGCCAATTGGGGATGCCGTATGCCATGCGGGTGCGGCATCTGTTATAGTTCTGATTTTCATTCATAATAATATTATATTCGGACCAACGATTTTCACTGTTCTTTTTGTCAAATTCATTCAACTAATCCTATGTCATGCTTTACGAATGATATTATAATGAATTCTTGATATTATGTTGCACATGCATGGACTAAAGTCAGTTATGTGTACTATCACAAATTGTAAAATTGACAGATTAAAGTTTACATATAGACTGACCCTAACTGGTGGGACAGAAATTATTTTCTGATTATCATTATGCCTTATTTTGGATTCAAATCATACTTTGTGATAATTTGACATCGTTGGATTTGATGCAGGTTTGTGATCAATTACTTCTTTATCTTTCGAATTCAATATCTGAGTCTGAAGGTTCTAACTGGAGATTTCAGTGGCGGCGTGAGACTGCAGCACTGCCGTATCTGCGGCACTTGACAAAATTTTAAAATTTTTGAAAAATTAAAATGAGCTCTTTCTGCATATTTTAAAGCAATAAAAAAGTGTTAAGAGTACAGGGGGTCTTACTCAGCGAGCAACCTTGTTATCTCAGCGAGCACGTAGATCATGTAGCCCTTGCGAGCACTTATATCATCTCAGCGAGCACTCCAATTCTCCTTCCTCGAAGTGCCTTATATTGCGTTTCTAAATCAAGTTCGATTTCAAAAAAAATTTCGCCTCGCTTCGCTCAGCTCTGTAACATATATGTTGTATACAATATAAGAAGGCGCGTTGAATAAATAACAGTTTTACTCGGTATTGAAATGTTTCCTTATCACTCTTCGGTATAAATTAACTACTAGTTAATTCGTAATATTTTTGATAATTTCTAGGCGTTGTATAAATGATTGAAATTGTGTCAAAATGTAATTGATCTACATGTAGATGATTTCCTAATATAATTAACTCAAAAATGGTCTCGCCTCGATTTCAAAAATTCGTTTTATGTTATATACTGGGGACCGATACCGATACTGCAGCCTCAAGTATCAGCGATACCGATATCATGTTTCATGTGCCATCCTTGCTCCCAGTCCCAGTCTATATGTGTAGCTAGGGCCTGACTATTCATATTGTAGTATTGTATCTCTTAATACGGTAGATCCTTACAGATGCAACTGGAAGGATTTTGTCACACAGTCACTGTTAAGTCGTTTTATCAGGTCATCTGATTGCCGTATCCAACAGCAAATAATCCCCATTCATGTGATACGTTGAAACTTTAATGGAAGAGTAATTTCTTCGTTATCGATAGATTAGTTTTTCTCGTCTAAAGGACACTTTGAATCCTTTCATAGCTCTATTACGCATGTTGAGTGGATTTCCTTCAGCCTTTGATGGCTATTTTGTTATCTTATTTATTCTCTTTTTGTTTTCTAGTTCCATCAGACTCATCTGCTTAATTAGGATCCAATGGTTATTTCGAACTGTTTTAGTTTTGACATGAATGTAAATTTAAAAATGAAATTGGCCTTAAAATGTCGAGTGCAAAATATTATTTCACTGCATTAGTTCATTTCATTTCGTCAGAGCATGATAATCTCTAATCATCTCGAATTGCACTCTACTGAGTGAGATTCGATTTGGAATTTGGTCTCATCCGGTTGTGCATTGTGGGAACCGAACAACACGCACAAAAACATATCTGCATATTAATCAGGGAAAAAAGTACGGTCGAGAAAGGCGACCAATAAAATATCATAGAGTATGTGGATAAAATTGTCAAAGTTTTCTGCGGACATAATATACCCTGCCGTGCTAAAGTACAGGTTATTATATTCCTGGATTTTAGCATCCTGTATGTACATAGTACAGATATCTACCTCTTGTTTACTAGACTAAATATACCCATTTTAAACATTTGCAAAGTTTGCAAAAGTGGAGTTAAACACCATCGAAATATGGTTTGTCTCATGCAAAGGCAAAATAGCTGGTAAACAATATTTCCTCAGCTGAACTTTTCGCGACAACCGTCAACCAATTTGTATTTATTTACTCCCTTACAGCTGACGTATAGTCGTATAGCTTATAAGGTCAGGGAATAGTTCGTAAAAATGGTCAGAGAAATTTTTCATGATAGCTTTTCCTAGAGGTTCTCCCATTTTTTTATTAAAGGGGTTAAAAAAGGAGCCAATATTACCGTTGCTTATCTTTGCTTCTGAATTATCCGAAAACGTTTAGGAAACAGGAATATTGGTTTAAACGTATTTTAATTAGGGATTATATTTCATTTTGAGAACTCTTTTTCTGTATCGTATATATTGTTCCTTGGTCTACGAAACCCTCGTATATATGTGTACTTGTAGTCTTGTAGACTATAAAGTGTAACGAATAGTTTCTTTCCAGAGAAAGAATCGATCAGGAGTGGGTTCATTTGGGACATTGGCTGTATTTACTTTCTTCAGTCCATATTCATTTAAGTAAAGGCCCGGGGTTAATAATTTCTGAATTTGTCAAAAATGGCGGCCATCTTGGACGCTGTCTTGGATTTTGGAAAGAGCTCCACCGAGGTTTATGGGGACTTTCTACATAACCCACATTTATTTACGTATAGCTAAGAAAACCAGGGAACAGTTTGAAAAATAGTTAGGAAAAGGATTCTGATAGTTTTGCCTATTAGCTTCGAATAAATAACAAATCTTTCATTTTCTTACTTTGTCGATTTTTGGTATAATACTCTTGGACTATATAAATGAAAGGAAGATGGACTCGATGTGAATATCAATATCCTCATGATGACAGTCTACTCCAAGATTACATCACATGCATAGAAGGAATACAGATCAGTATTTTTCGAATTCGTAATACATGCATATTTATTTTGTGTAAAGATTATACCCAAATAATAGTCATCCCTTCTGATTTACCATTTAGAAATTGGAAATACAATTTACCCAGATTGTACTCTTAACTTCAGACACCGACTTGTGTAGGTGTAATCAAAGGTAGAAAAAAGTTCGAGTACGTAGGCCTACTCTAAAGCCTACCGCACACTAGTCCGCAGAATCGCAAGAACGCTAGAACGCAACCAAAATCAAACATGTTTGCGTTCTAGCGTTCTAGCGATTTCGTCCCCGCACACTAGCAATTTTGATGCGATCCTGCGTATCGGCGTTCCTGCGATTATGCGAATTACTGTTGGTTAGGATTACATGTTTGATTTTGTTGCGTTCTAGCGTTCTTGCGATTCTGCGGACTAGTGTGCGGTAGGCTTAATTTGGTGGGTGTCAAGCAAAAAATAGAAAAAAAGTTAGCTTCCGTACTCTAATTTAGTGGGTATTCAGACATACGGAGGGTGTCCACTGTCCAGCAAGAAATAGAGAGAACAAATTGAAATTTGTGCATGTTGGAAATTTGTTTGAACTTTTGCCTGAAAGAAGGCTACCGAAGAAAATTTTGTAAAATTGTTCCACCATGCCCAAAACATTTTGGTGGGTGACGGGCAAAAAATCCTGAAAATTTACCAAGTATAATCTTACTTAGTGGGTGATGTACTCTAATTTGGTGGGTGTCCGGCAAAAAAACCCAAAAATGTTAAGTTTTGATGGGTTTCCGACAACAAAAACACCAAAAGCTCTAATTTGGTCGGTGTCCGACAAAAAAAACCCATATTTTAATTAGCATACATACTCTAATTTAAGGAATGTTGGGAGTCTTTTTGAAATTAAAAAAAAGGAAGTTGTAGTACGTCGACCGTGTCTGAAGATAGAGTACACCCCACTCTTATTTACTCAATGATGTACATAATTTACTCAGTTTTGTCTAGCGAAGTAGTAGGCTACTAGTTGCGTGTTAATAAGTAGTTTTCATGATACAAAAAGAACTGATGTACAGGTTTTTCTTCTTTAACTATAAGATCCCGAGTCTCCCGACGGCCATTCTACCATTTCCTTGATGTTCAGTTACTATGACATGAAATGACTCAGCAGGTTTCTTATTTCTAATGTCATTTTCTCCTTGGAAATGATTAGGAACTGATTTTTGTTTTCTAATAACTTGTTTAGTAAGTTTTTCGCTAGAATAAGTATTTGTATCTCTATTTTAAGCCTTATTCTAGGATCTTCGTGGAATCAGGTATTTGAATATTTCAGAATATCGCCAGAGAGATAGTTTGTCGGTAAACACCATTGTTTATGTTTTTGTGGTTGTGTTTATTCATTAAGGAAAACGTTTGAATCAGTCTAGTATACCTTGGCAATTGGATTATTGTTTGGCAGCCCTTTAAAATTTGGTATAAGTGAAACATTTGTTTCTATCAAAGTCATGATACAAAGGGTTCAAGTAGCTTAACGATAGTACAGGTGAGACCTATATTGTATATAATATGATTCGCTTGGTGGTCTATAAATAATGCAGATAATATATCTCATTTAGCCACAAGATCCAATTTACACGGCTGTAATGTAAACAACAAGTACATCTCACAGGGATCTCATCTTATGTCAGCCAGATGTCAAAATACAACAATTTTAACGAAGAAATAAAATCACGATGATAATGATCATTTCTCAAGATCTCTCAACGTAACACGATAATACTCCACATGAGTTTGAAAACACCTGCATAAA
Organism: Cephalothrix spiralis; assembly: GCA_032353305.1. Lineage (NCBI taxonomy): Eukaryota > Metazoa > Nemertea > Palaeonemertea > Archinemertea > Cephalotrichidae > Cephalothrix > Cephalothrix spiralis. Next base: position 4,987 of record JAUCNG010379814.1, read on the forward strand.
GGTATTAGTTATATTAGTGCTACTTGAACCCCTTTGTATCATGACCTTTGTTTCTATATATTTCAAAACCGTTATCTTTTACTTTTTCAGACAAGATGGGTTAGTTTCACCGTAAGGTCAGGGCCAACTCCAAGATAGCACCATGCCTTCAACAGTTGCAGATGACCTCCTTCAGTCAGGCGCCCTTGTAAAAGACAGATGGGAGGTGGTAAGTATTAAACAGACAAAATTTGATATTAGGTTGAATAGACTAATGTGAACACAACTTTTTCTTAAAGTGCCTATATCACTAACGCCGGGGGTCTTTTGAGATTTTTGGTCTAAAATCATAGAATTTTTCAAACAGTTTATAAATGAATTTAACATTTCGAAAAAAAATTCTGAATAATTATTTGAATATCAAAATTTTAAAAAAGTGTCAAGTTGTGCTTCATTTTCGGAAAATATACGTTGTACTAAGAAAGAAAAAAAATGGCGCCAAAAACCCCCTGGACCTCGCACCTGAAGATTTCAGCACCAATATTCAATATGATACCGAAGTGCCAGTTCTCATATTTGCAATAGCCTAAGCGCCATTCAATTCCCTGACATAAAAACCCCTATTTACATCAAAATTTCATTACCTGCCGAATTAGAAGTCTCAAAATTAAGCAAAGCGGATATAATTTTTAAGCGGTGTCTCAAAAAATGACCGTTTTTAGTTAGGGCACTTCCAATAGAGATAGAAAATAAATATTGGTATTTTTGAATTCCTTGGGTAAAAAAACCATGGGGTAGGTCAAAGTATATGTTCCTAACCCTATTATCTTCCAAGTTATCAGCGATCAAAAATCCGCAAATTCTGTAACCCTGTGTACAATCGCTCATCACTTATGTTATGAACAGTTTAGTTATTATTGCTTGAAATGTTTTTCTAGGTCCGAAAAGTGGGCGGTGGTGGCTTTGGAGAGATCTATGAGGCCTTGGACCTTGTAACGAAAGAGACCGTGGCTCTGAAGTTAGAGTCATCCAAACAGCCAAAACAAGTTCTCAAGATGGAAGTCGCGGTTCTCAAGAAATTACAAGGTATATGTACAGGCGCGGCGTTTTTAAGGTGGATTAATTTCGTTGAAATGGGTTTCGCTTTCCGGTTTTAAAATACTGAAACCAATTTGTCAGTTATGATAAACATTAAAGACAGTGTTGCAAATTTTACTTTATATTTTCCTGATGGATCAGCTGGATGGATATTTGTATTTCGTTTAATTTATTCTACTTTATCTATTGTTTGCAAATTCAGTAGATATTTGATTGCTAAATAAATAATAGCTTAATCAATTGAACCAGCCTTAAGCCTACCGCACACTAGTCCGCAGAATCAAAAGAACGCTAGAACGCAACAAAATCAAACATGTAATCCTAACCAACACTAATTCGCATAATCGCAGGAACGCTAGAACGCCGATCCTAGTGTGCGGGGCATACTCGCTAGAACGCAACCAAAATCAAACATGCTTAAATTGGTTGCGTTCTAGCGATTATGTCCCCGCACACTAGGAATTTTGATGTGATCCTGCGGATCGGCGTTTTAGCGTTCCTGCGATTATGCGAATTAGTGTTGGTTAGGATTACCGATTACCGATTCTAGCGATTAGTGTGCGGTAGGCTTAAGATTACTAACCAATACTGGTAACAGAAAATTGCTAAAATTACTAAGCATCTAAAGGCTTATTCATACTCCGTCAGTTTTGCGAATAAGCACAGTTTTTTCCTTAGTACATCGAATGGTCATACTCACCGACTCGAGTGAGGAAATATATTGAGGATTTTCTTAGATACCAAGTTCACCGTTCATACTTAAAATTCAAACTTCCTCATCGAGTGTGAACGCTATACACTTGGTAAAATTTGAATCGAGCGCACTTTTGAAAAATACTGTGCCAACTAGAAAAACTGACGGAGTATAAATAAGCCTTAAGTGGGTCCATAGCAGTGCAGTGGTGTGCCATTCTGGATCGAAAGATTAAACTAAAAATTAGCAAAAAAATTTGATTTGCCTCAAAATTCTTTACTCAGATTCTTCTTTGTTTTACAGGTCGAGATCACGTCTGTCGGTTTATTGGTTGCGGTCGAAATGACCGCTTCAATTACGTCGTTATGACTTTACAAGCCAAAAATCTGGCCGAACTTCGTCGAGGGCAACCACGTGGTGTCTTCTCCATAGGCACAACTCTGCGACTTGGTAAACAAATCCTTGAAGCTATCCAAAATATTCATGCTGTTGGTTTTTTGCATCGTGATATTAAACCAGTAAGTATGCCTTATTCGGGGGGTGTCTTGAAAGTGCAGACACCAGCCCGGTGGGTGGTGTGTTTTTGGACATTGGTGTCACTTTCAAGACAGCGTTCGAGACGTGGGTATCCAGAGGTTTGTGTCTTGAAAGTGAAGTTCTTGTCTCGGTAATGGTGGGTATCCAGAGGCTTATGTCTTGAAGGTCTTGTCTCGATAATGGGTGGTGTCTAGAAATATGATGCAAAATCAGGCAAAAATGTCAAAAAAGTAGTTCATATTTTCAAGAATTAATACTCGTCCCCTAATTTTTTAAGATTTTATGCGGCGCAGTTATTTGGGCAAAATTTTACAATTTTCTCTCTCACTGCGCTCAAATGTTTTCCTAAAAAAGGTGGGTGTTTTTCTACCGGGTCCGAAAAGTTAAAAAATGTCAAGCTTGTTTTGAGGTTGTGTCTGCGAAGTGACGCAAATGTCAAGTTAGTGAAGGGGTGGTGGGTCTCATTGTAAAATTTCAAACATTTCACTTCGGAGACGTTGGTGTCTGCACTTTCAAGACAACCCCCTGCCTTATTAGGAATGATTTCGCACTCGCAGGTGCCTTTAGTTTAACTCCCAATCACACATATGAACTTCAGTTCACCTTCTCACCGTCTTCCTATTTTAGCTCATTTGTATCATTTTAGTTTTCGAAATACATTAAAAAGCCATACATAAAATCAAGAGGGTTTACCTTGGTAAACTCGGGGTTAGATGACGATCCATCTTCTTGTTCAAATGTCGATCTTAATAGATGGGGTTAAACGGGATTCGGTATAGGCCCTAAATGGCCCTTACGGGATCGGGATAGGCCCACGGAACGGGATTCGGGGAAACTTGGGGACCTAACGGTAACGGGGGACGGAAAATGGAAATCAAACAGTAGCGGGAGACGGGAAACGGAAATAAGGCGGGATGAAACCCAAACGGAGACGGGACATGAAAACCAAACGGAAACGGAGACGGGACTATGGAATAACAACGTATACCGGGATAGCAAACGGGATGGAATTTTTCACAAACGGGATCGGGATAGAGACCCCCCCATCTGGGCCCTCTTAATAAAGGAGAGAGAAAATACAATTTTTTTATTCAAAGTCAAGTAATTTCAATAATATTACGACCAGCAACATGAAACTTATACCAAAATATTCTTTATTAAAATCGCCTCCGCAATCATTCAGCTGTTTTTGAAAAAATTCAAAATGATGCGTAATAAAATATTTGAAAATTAGATAGGTGAAATAGTATTGATATATACTTAAAAGTATATTGCCAAAATCAATATGTTTCTTGCATTAGTTTTACATTAAATGACACATGAAGTTATAATAACATAATCATCAATAATAAGAAATATATTTGAATGAAAATTACAGAGAAAAAATTGATTTTATCAAAATACTTTCAGTGTATAGCATCAATCAATACTATTTCCTTTACTTATTTTCAAAATGTTTGACTAAGTCATCACTTAGTGCAGACGAGTTTGGAAAGGTTGGTGCTCGATATTAATGAAATATTTGTATTTGAATCAATAAATGGCATTTCTTTCTCCTTTAAAGGGTAGGCCAGTCAGCAATTCATACCTTGAAGTAGTGCCAAAGTCATGATGTAAAGGGGTTCAAGTAGCTTAAAGATCGTACATGTGAGACCAATATCGTATCCAATATGATTAGCTTGCCATGGGGTATAAATAATGTAGATAAAATACGTCATTTAGCCACATGATCTAATTTACACGGCTGTAATGTAAACAACTAGTACATCTAACCGGAAAATGATCTTGGCCAGCCAGATGTTACTCGAGTTAATCCCACCCTTTCTTAAAGTAACACGCTAATCCACATGAGTCTGAAAACACCTGCATATATAAATAGCCTTCCGTATGCGAAAGGTATTAGTTATATTAGTGCTCGATTCTCCCCTTTACATCATGACCTTTGGTAGTGCAGATTGTCAATTCTGGCCACGGGAGCAAAAAATGAAGCTGAATCATACGAAAGTTAACTTTGATTCCCATCTTAGTTTAATATATAACCTGATACTGTTAATCAGTGCAGATGAATTTTATCCTACACTCCATGTTGCTGAAGGGGCCCTTGAATATAAAAATCGAAGCCATATATAGCTTTTTAACTAACGTTACCTAGCACCTAGGTATAAAGCTTCCACTTTAATTTACGGTGCATCCCCTTTATCATTGTATTATAGAAAAAAAGAAACTCAAAAAGTCTCAATAGATCCACTGACAATATGTACATATTAAACTCTTTGAGAGTATGTTGGTAAAAACAGGCGCGGGGGGGGGGGGGTTGTCTTAAAAGTGCAGACACCAACGTCTCCGAAGTGAAACACAACCTCCAAACACCCACCCCAAACCATCACTAACTTGACATTTTTTCACTTTTCGGAACTCGGTAGAAAAACACCTACCCTTTTTAGCAACAAAATTAAAAGCGGTGAGAGAGAAAAATTAAAATTTTGCCAAATAAAAACTACGCCGCAGAAACTTTTATAAAAATTTTCCACCATATACAAAAAATGGAGTGACGTGTATTAATTGTTACTTATTAATATTTTACATCATTTTTCGGACAATGCTTTCTAGACACCCTTTATTATCGAGAAAAGAACCTCACTCTCAAGACATAGCCTCTGGATACCCACTCATTATCGAGATAATAACTTCACTTTAAAGACATAAGCCTCTGGACATCACGTCTCGAAATTTTTCTGAAAAGTGAGCCCAATTTCCAAAAACACCCCACCCATCCTACCCTGACAGGCAAGGGTTGGTATGCGGCGCAATCTTATCACTAGGAACGAGTGCTACCTCATACCATATTAGATTGGAGCAACCAGGGTTCGGAAATTTATCCTAGGGTCTTAAGCACAGTACACCCATCCAGGCATCCCATTTCTAGGGCCTGATCAACTGATCTCTCTATCATTCTCTCATGAGAAAGTGAAAGGAAGAACCCCGGTTTCGGGATGCCATCCAGGTTGGTGTCTGGACTTTCAAAACAACCACCCTGGGTCTGTTATGAAAATAATTAGTTGATTTAACATCGACTTTGTTATCCTTTAATGTACGTCTATTAATTGATCGATCCCAACCTTTTTCTACCGTCTAAATCGGAAGTACACAGTATAATGTCTCTCTGTTGCGGCCTGACTCTTCTGTTTCTATGGCAACCATTTTTTAATACTTTTGATTGTAATATTTCTTCTAATACCGAGTTTATTAGCTTAAAATGATCTAAAAAGATCCCACGAGATACTTTAAATTTTCATTTACTCCTACAAACTCTGCCCTGCCTATCTCAAATTGTTAAAGGGATTGATTTTTCACTGCCTACACTACTACTATTACTCTCCTCTATTGATTTCTAAACTGACACGTTTTCTAATGTCTCGTTTTAAGGTATATGTGCACGAAGATAGCTAGTTTAACATTAATTTTTTGCACTGTCGTTTGCGCGACGAGTAACGTCTTGTATACCAGACTAGAAGATAGCATGACAATTTTGAAATAAATTTTTTTTCTGGCCTAAAGGTGTCTTGTTAAAAATCATAGTGTCGATTAAAAGAAGACTTTCATCTTGAAAAAAAGTTATCTAAAGCACTGTTGACCAAAATTGAAACAGAGAAGGAACCTTATCATTACTAGGGTTAAATTAAGAAATGTTAAAATTCGGGTGAAAATATCCATTTATGGTAGAAAAAAATATTTGTTAATATACATTGGATATTTATGGATTTTTTTTAATGATAATTTTGTATCAAAATCGAATGCAATTGTTTATTTATTTAAGTTTTATATATTTTGTCTAAATTTTTCAAATGATATCGTTGCACCGCTAAAAATATCGAGCAAT
>JAUCNG010379925.1:0-11167 GCA_032353305.1 Cephalothrix spiralis
ACTTAGTACTATCATAATATGCATATCCCAAGTCGATTCCTCTTCTCGTGTAGGAGGAGATATCAGATCTTACAGACGGACACACACACAGACGGATGTACATACCGACATGACCAATAATAGGGGTTCATAGCTAAAAAGCTACCAAGTGAACCAATTATATAGGGCTGCAGCTTTTGATTTTCGATTTAGTGACCTTCGACTGACTCCTTAGTGAGATTTTGACTTAGCCGTAACGTGACTACACAAGTAACAATCTTATGTTTAAAAGTATACTTACTAATCGTGTTTCAATTCAGTAGGGAGAGACGGGGGTTCAGTTGATGTACCATCAATATAATCAGATAAAACATGAAAAGGAACGGGAGGCTTTAATTCTGGGGGTACCAATTTTTGAATTCTCTGAAGAAGATGCTCCAACTGAAAATAAAATTTATTCAATATTATAAACTTTATTTATTTACAGATTCGATTGACCAAAAAGTGTTACGTACTTATCTAGTGTCTTTCGACAGGTGCTATACAAAATTAATAGTTCAGAGGATATAGAAAATATTTATAAAAGAATCTCTAAAAGAGAATGCACACAATATTAAAAATACCTAATCAAGAAAGAGAAAAAATATCAACTTATTTAGACACATGGGTGATGATGAATTCAAAAAAAGAAGAACCAATTGCAAGACTACATTGCATATAACTATGAACTTTTCAATTCTTTCGTTAATTAGGACGAAATTTCCTTAATATGGCGAGTCAGAAATCTAGAGTTTAGGTTATCAAATTGCTGTTCAGATATTAAGTCATTAGCTAACAAGTTCTTCATTAAGAACATCGTTGTCTGAAGATGGTAAAAAAGAAGTGGTCGTAATTTTCACAAGCGTTCCCGCGTAAACAAGTACTACTATCAATTATATTATGTTTAAATATATCTCCTTTGAGTTGAGAAAAGTCGATTAATATGCGATTTAAATGAATCTCAGACCAACGGTCAATTGATGTTTTTAGACAGTATGGTTTAAGTGAAACACCTTATAATGCTATTTCTTTAATGGAATTATCGCTACAATTATTATGACGACAGGTGCACGAGTGGTAATTTAATCAATAATCGGATACCCGATTCGAAGAAACTACAAAGCAACTTTGTATTACATAAATTCAAAGTTGGGGTTTACAATTTACAATAAGTGTTTTTAAAAACTTGATTAAAAAATATCGGAGAGGACTTGGCAAGCTTTTAATCTATTATTTCCTTTGCTTATTTTACATTTTCATTAATCCAGTCGAGAAAGGATATTAGAATGTTTATTCAAATCGTCTAAATATGAAGGTGATTGGAGTGCGATTATGAAAATCTACCAGATCTGAATTACGGGCAAGTTTAAACTCAGATAAGTCATAGTAAAAGATTCATTTAGTAAATTTTTTTACATATTTTGTAGCTGGATTCACTCATGTGGAATATAAAATTATCTATTAAGGTACATTGTACGTCATTGGATAGAATTTAATAACTTCACATACCTCAGATGACACAGTGATTGTTTTGTAGCTGTCGAATTCCGGTATGGAACTTGGCTTGGTAAGATGGAATAAGATTTTACACCTTTTCCATGTCAAATCAACCTAAATATAAAGCAACAATCTATGACACATGAATAAAAATTCTCGAATTGGGTCCCAAAATTCGTCCGAAATGTTAATCTGTGGATTGGTTCTTTAAAACTTACTGACCCACAGTATTGAAACAATAGAGGTCAATTTGCCAATCGGTCGAAGAAACAATCTATGACACATGAATAAAAATTCACGAATTGGGTCCCAAAATTCGTCCGAAAATGATCAAAATTATCAAAATGTTAATCTGTGGATTGGTTTCTTTAAAACTTACTGACTCACAATTTTAGCTCTAAGGTATTGAAACAATAGAGGTCAATTTTCCAATCGGTCGAAGACTATCGCGTTTTGAGACGAATTGCCACAGGCCGAATTGTCCTGGGCTTGTCTCGGGACGAGTTGTCTTGCGACTGATTCTCTGGGACGAATTGTCAAAGAACTTAGTATGGTTAACAATACTGTGATATTTGGAGCCGATTGGTCTATATATAGTATGGTTAACAATACTGTGATACTTCGAGCCGCTTGGTCTATATATATAGTTTTGCAATTTTTTTTATGGTACCCAAAAAGAGTTGGAACCCAATATTTTCTGATCTGCATGGTCCAATACAATAAAAATATACCATTTTCGATTAGGTTTGACCAAATATGGATTTTTCGAAAGTGGTATTGGCCTGACCCTTTTGAAAATTTTTAAAAAAGCTTTCCAAAAATATAAGGGTTGATGGGGTTTAGGCCCGCACTTCCGCGATTTTCGCGGGGGGGGGGGCGAAAACTCGGGTCTGGAAAAGTTCCATAAAAACCTGTTTATACATGTATTTCACATTTATATACAAATAAAAATAGCATTAAGTTCAATAAGGAAACAAAGCTCATACCTCAGTTGCATTATGTTCATCCAAATGCTTGGCACGGCTTTTCTTATGCGGAAACACATACAAACAATAAAAACACTGCTGAAGTTCTTGCTCGATATCTTCCCTAAGAGGATGGGATTTACTAAAGGTTGAAACGGCTTCCAAACCTTTTGCATACACCTCAATCATTACTTGGAGAAGGGCACCATCGCCCACCGTACACCATCCACGGCGCCCTAAGTGTTCATGCGCCAATTCGAGCAACTTTAAAGATGGAGGAAGGCCGTTAGTCAAGTTTAACTTCGTTTTTCCGGATTCGTTGATTTTTTTATTTTTATTCTCCTCACTGAATAAAACATAAAAATGATGAGCAATGAAATATACATAATAATATTTACAAGTAAGTACACACAGTCTTGCAGGTTTGTCTTATACAATATTTATCTTATATGTATCGGGTGATCGCTGAAACATACATGCAATCAGAACTGAGCACTTCTGATACAATTTAGAAGCTGCAGAAAAACATTCCAATCCTTACCTTGTTATCACGAAGATAAGGTGTAAGCCATAACGCAGATCCAACAAAGACCATGCCACCTGCTAGAATATATACAGGGGCAAACGCAAAACTGTACGATCCTGGAGGGGTGCAATTAAATTTATCCCAAAGTATAAGAACTCCCAGATTTGGGTTGGTTGCTGTCGAGGAACTTTTGACATCATGCACTCATTATCGCACTGTTCGATAACCAACCACACATTTCCAAAAAAATCAAAATGAGCATGACGCGAACACCCATCCATCAGTGGAGTCACACGTCAACGAGCTATTTCCAGACATATCATCCGGACAACGTATTGATTAATATTTGCTACGGGGCGGGATTTGCCTTTCACGAATCATTGGATACACGTGTCGCCTGAGGCCATAGCACAGCCGCGGAGGAGTGCGCTTTGGTGCCTCTTAACTCTCCCTCAGTTGAACGGCGTGGGTACCCACTACCCATATCATGAGTCGAAATAGAGCTATTTTGATGGTCTTAATTATAGATATAAATAGCTCTAAGAAGCTGCTTATCCGTGGTAAACATTCGGGCATTTCAACGAGGTTATCGAGATAAAGGATGTAATGGTTAAACATCGTTATGATAATGCGCGCATCATTATAGCTTCCCTTGTTAAGGGAAGCTATAACAAATGCTGAGGGCATCGAAATGTACATCCTGTTTTGCTTAGCTCAATAGAAAGAAAAGATAGCTCTGTTCGAATTAACTGTTCCCTTTGACACTAATATTGAGAAAGCTAGTATCCGTAAAACCGATAAATATGAAAATCTTAAATGTGATATAAGTGAAAACGGATACGATGTTAAACTTATCATCACGTGGACTCATAACTAAACGTAATAGTGACTCTTTAAAAACTCTGTTTCAATTAAAGAAAATTGAACTTAAACTTCTATGTAGCAAGTTACAAAAGATTGTTCTCATATCTTCATACATTATATAAAATTCTAAGTATGAGTCTGAAAGGATTTCTTCGTCTCTTGTCGAGGTGTAAGCAATGTAAACCATATGGATGGCTTACTGCGCTTTGATATGAGATGGAGGGGCCCAGTCGGATTCATACTTGGAATAATTCACTATTTTAATATGATTAATACATTGCCGATAAATTGTACTGTTTTGAGCCTAACAGCATTCAATGCTTTATGTTTTTGTGTTGTGGGACATGTTACGTACTTATCTTATTATTAATAAAGATTATGATTAAATAACTCATGATCCCGTTAAGCGGATTTTCATTTTCTCCAATAACGGATCACCAAATAAAGGCATCCCCCAATTAATACAATATTCATAGATCGTAACACTGAACCATATATATTTGGTTTCACTAGGATCTTGTTAATCTATAATACCAGAATATAATTGGAATAAAGCCCATTGATTATGATTTTAACTTTTCACAACCGAATTTGAGACAACAATAAGGCGATACTTACTAATCTAAAAGGCGATACAGTATAATCCAATGGAAAATAAAATTACACACTGATGATTTGGTAGCATATTCAGGGGTGTCCAAGGTAATGTCAATCATTCTAACGATATTCTGAGCAAGTCGCACCAGATTTTTACTTGGCAGTGCATCAATTGTCGAGTTATCATCAGCTATACACCTAAGGCACAAATATAATAGTTAAATTTTAAGAGGTACTTCGAAAAAAATGTAGAGATTACAAATTATTTTGAATGTCTAAAGCCAATGGTATTACCTTTAAATGGGTGTGTCCAGGATTTCGCGGACATAAATATTTTTGAATTGTAGTCTCAATGAAAATTTATTTGTTTGACCCGATCACGTATCTATTGGATATTTTTATTATAATTAAGCAGGTAATTTAAGTCAAATATTAAATTGGTGGATAGAGTTCTGGCTTCATAAATGGAATTGTGTAAAGTCTCCTAAGTTATAAGGTTTAAAAATAAAGCGCTCGAGATATTCCAGGAGGTCAGAAATCATGAATGCCTGTATTACATCCCGTGACGATTTTTTAAATAAATAAACGGAACAATAATTTATAGAATTCTCTATCTCAGCTTCTAATTATATCAAGATGGAAATCCATGTATTTGAAATGAAAGTCGATAAGTATTTCAAACAGTTGGTCCCTGCGACCGTCTAAATTTGGTCAGGGTCACCCCTTTTATGTGGTATAAATGTTTTCGGCAAAATTTTGGAAATATTTTTTATCACGCTAATCATTTTTCTTCAAATATTTACCATCCACCCCATTGTAGCCTTTTTGCTACTAAAAACTTTTTAAATTGATCAAGTATGTCGTTTAAATTGTTAATCTAATCAATATTTTTATGCTTTAAACATGATTTAGGTTACAAAAACAATGGAAATCAGTGAATAAATTTTTAAGGGGTCAAGGGTAAAAAAAGCTGCATTTGGAAATTTGAGCCAAATAATTACGATTATCATATCAGCTATTTGAGCCAAATACTTACTTGTTTATTCGATCGTAGATATCAGCTAACGTAGCATTCCATTTCTTTTTGACAGTTTTATCTGCAGTCTCAATTCCAGGTATTGAAATATGAAGACCCAAATCAATGTAAGTATTGAATGCCTCATGTGCACAAACTTCAGCCCATTGCAGAAATTTCTAGAAAAAAATAATATTATAAATTGTCATTTATTAAACACGTTAAAACTATCATAACTCATAAGTCAGATAAATAAAGGTGCCAGCGGTGTTCGATATTTTCCGCCGCGAAATTACTGCAGTATTCCTTTAAAGCAGCATTTCGGTTTAGGAATCTTCGGGAGAAAGGTTGTAACACTTAGGGAAGGCCACTAGTAAACAAGAATCAAAAATTGATGCGAACCTTATTAAAAGAAGGGGTGATTTATGAAGCCCTCTTACTACGTACCGCGCCGCGCGCGCGCGCGCTTCAGAGTTAGGTAGATGGGACCAAGTCGGATCGCACCTTTTACACCATTTATTCATCAAGGTAGGTACAAAGGGGAACGTACCTTTTTATCACCAATTTTCTCTAACGAGTCAAGAAGTAAAATCATTTGCTCTGGTCTTTCAAGATTTTCACCTTCGATTCCCTAAAAATAAAAGAGCACATAGAATAAATTAAATTATTTAATAAGCTATAAAAATCTGAGCATCTCATTAGTTCAAATAGATCAGGTGACCCGTTAGACATTTAGACCCTAACCTTTTCCTATACCATAATGTCAAGAATATATTCTTGATAATGTATACGATAGTTAACTCAGACAGCAAATTATTTTGTTATAACTTAGGTCAACTATACCTAACTTGAAAAACTTTGGTATATTTTCTTAAGACATAGCCTAGAACATCCTCGTTTCCCAAACTTTCCCATGGTATTATATCATATTTCATAATATCCAAGCAGCTGCATGGTGGTGCTCTGACAGGTGAGAATGAGCCTAGAATGGTATAACCCAAACCAATGAATGTAGACAAAAGTTAATCAGTTATAAAAATAAAACTCTTGTATCTTCGAAAAAACGTGAGATAAATATTTGATATTTTGCATGTAGTAGAAAATACACAATTGGATGGAAAACTTGGTACAAAAACGCACCCCCCTAACGGCGGGTAGTTGACCACCACTAACTTTATATTTCTAGAAAGATCTTGGAAAATGCTGATCCCTCGGGGGTTTAGTTTTTTGCCCCCTTTGTCGGGGGTTGGGGTAGGGCAAAAAATGTGATTTTTAATTTAAGGGATTTCCCTATCTAAAAAATAATGTTTTTTGCCCCCCCCCCACCACAACCCAGGGGGTGGGACAAAAATCTAACCCCCCGAGGGATCAGCATTTCCCAAGACATTTCTAAAAATATAGTTTGTGGGGTCAACTACCCGCCAATATGCAAATCGTTAGGGGGCCGTTTTTGTACTACTTTTTTCCGTCTAATTGTGTAGTGCGCTTAAGTTTCATATTTATATCTTTTATAGTTTTTAAGTTATGATAATTTTGCGCAACTCGGGTCAATAAAAACGGAATATGATAGAATGACATCAAAAAATATCGCGTGATCTGCTTATTATTTAAAAACCTGTAGTTTAAAAAATTGAGATGCTGTTGGCTTTAAATTTTAGAATAATGTTAACATTGATGTTTTCTTTCGTGGTGTAAATTGCGGCATCGGAAAGTCTTATACGATAGTAAAATTAAATTGACGCATCAAAAATAATTTGATATCATTCCTTAGCGCGTATCCAACACAGCCTATATTTGTAAAACAAGTGATAATAATTTGCTTATCCCTGTCACTCAACACTTTTTTTGGATTTCTGTGATTGTATAATTTCATCTGTATACATTTTAAAATACATATTTTTGAATTTATGGCGACTGAGTTCATCAGTACGACCAAAAATAGCGCCACGGCGGATTTGGAGTGATATTCGCTTATAGTGATGCGCTTAAGTTTCATATTTATATCTTTTATAGTTTTTAAGTTATGATAATTTTGCGCAACTCGGGTCAATAAAAACGGAATATGATAGAATGACATCAAAAAATATCGCGTGATCTGCTTATTATTTAAAAACCTGTAGTTTAAAAAATTGAGATGCTGTTGGCTTTAAATTTTAGAATAATGTTAACATTGATGTTTTCTTTCGTGGTGTAAATTGCGGCATCGGAAAGTCTTATACGATAGTAAAATTAAATTGACGCATCAAAAATAATTTGATATCATTCCTTAGCGCGTATCCAACACAGCCTATATTTGTAAAACAAGTGATAATAATTTGCTTATCCCTGTCACTCAACACTTTTTTTGGATTTCTGTGATTGTATAATTTCATCTGTATACATTTGAAAATACATATTTTTGAATTTATGGCGACTGAATTCATCAGTACGACCAAAAATAGCGCCACGGCGGACCTGGAGTGATATTCGCTTATAGTGATGCGCTTTCACTTTATGATATTGAATTACATTCTGTTGACATAATTATGATTCTGCAATTTACACCACGGAAAGAGAAAACCAATGTTAACAAATTTAAAGCAAACATCTTTTTTATTTATCACACGAAAATTTTTAACGTCATTCTATGATATTCCGTTTTTTGACCCGAGTTGCGCAAATTAGCATAACTAAAAAACTGTGAATGATATAAAAATGTAATTCTAGCACGCTATTAAGACCACCATTCTGCTACTACGTGCAACATATCAACACGTATTTTTGAAGATACAACATTCTAAACAGCGGGACAGATTCAAAGGCCCACCTGATATATCATACCACTGGACTTTAAGTCGATGTTGTGGTATATATCATATCTAAAGTAATCATTCAGTTGAGATAAATTACCAGTGTTGTTACCACACACAGGGTTCAGCTTTTCTAGCGAGGTATTATTTTGACGATCCTGCCGCCAGTGATAGAGCAATGACTACATGTGAAATAATATTGAAAACTTTTATAAATGATTTATTTTTGATTTAGAATGAAATAGAATAAAACTAAACAGAATAAAATAAAATAACATAATGCCCTTATAAGGCAAATTAAATATACAGTAGGAAATGCAGAATGTAAAATAAATAGCATGCAGAGAATTTGACATACTTTTACCCTAGTTTGAGCTTGCTCGAATGTCTGCGTTAACAATTTAACGACATTTTCATATGATTTTTCGTCATACTGTCGTTTAACCTCTTCCAAAGACTGTGAATGCTGAAGTGATTCTTCAAAATCTTTGACGCTGTCTGGAAAAAGGTACCAATGAATTAAATTAAGATGATTAGTAATAATCAATTGAAAAATGTATTAGATAAAAATTAAATCTCCAGCAGGAGGGGGAGGTGGTGCTGTCATTGTAAAAATTTGCTGTACATAGGCCCGGGGTGGGTTGGTTAAAAAATGCCGAAATGCAATTTTTTTCCACAGAATGCAAATTGTTTCCTCGACTGTTGTTTTTGTACCTTAAATCATGTTTAAAGCATGAATATTGCATTTTTATTATCAAAATTAAAGGCAAAAATTGGGTGGATGTTTAAAATTTGTAGAAAAAATATGCGCATCCTGGAAAAGTTGTGCAAATTTTTGCCAGAAAAATTAGAGTCGCATAAAATTTTTCCATGCCGGTCGACGCAGAGGATATTTTTCAATCGATCTTTCCGACGGCGGCAGTAAAAAACTTTTTTCTACTTAATGATAATATTCCGATACCCTACGTGTATCTGAATATTATTATATTCATCTGAATGCAAATCTAATTCAGATAGCGAAGGTGGATCAAAATGAATGATAATCCATTATTATAAATCAACGGACTTTCCTGAGGTCTGGAATTTGAATTTTTTTGGTGCTCTGTTTTTCAAGTTACTAATTCCATTTACTATTGACACACAAAAAATGAAATGCACTGACAATATCTGTCTTATCGACGGAAATCACAGTTTTATCCTACTTTTTGTTAATTAAATCTTCACATTTTGTCGATAATGTCATTTAGTCCAATTTTAGAATATCTTATCTTAAAGTGAGGGCGTCAGATGACTGGCTCAAATAGACACAGATGGTCCGCTTTATGCGCATTAACCCTTAGGCCTATAGACACATCCCGCACTATAAGCTATATATACCGATTAGCGGTCGGGTGTTTACGTTAACCTGACCAAGCCAACTATGAGGCAGTTTACACTGAGAATTAACCCAAGTTTCTTCTTGGTGGAAAGTAGCGTATGAAGCGTTGAGCCCAGGGTCTCGGACTAGGTACCTCCGGATCAAAGAACCAGAGCTTCTCCACTTCGCCACTGAGACGTTGACAAATTACACCTTCTCGATTCATAATGGGATTTGAGCCAGGATATGGAAGATAAAAAACCAAAGGTCCTTCGAGAAAATCAAAATGATAAGTTTGTATTTGGAAGAAACGACCAAGTTCTTTCTGGCATAAATATTTTTCACGCAGTCATAAAAATATTAACATGACACAATCTAGAAGGTTCACTTTCTATTGAGAATCACTGATGTTGATGAAAATAAAGAAATCAATATAATTTACCTTTGGTTATTGTTGTATAATTTTTACAGTTCCATAATTTTATGGGTTTACATTCATTTGATTCCTTTTCTATTAATTTCATTAAACTTTTGACCTATAAAAGAATAAGGTTTATTAGGACAGTTGATATGAACTCATCTTCGCCGCAGAAATTAAGACCCCGGAATGTTTAGACTTTATAGTCGTCAAATCTGTGGTAAACACGATAGTAAAAAATATTTAAGGACCGAAACGCCCGGAAACTGACATACCATTAAGTACGATATAGGGCCCTGAGAACGAGGATGGTAGGAAGGCTGCATAGCTAGGATTATAGGAATAAAACCTTAATCCAGTGAAATTATTTGTTTACATAGCAATAAAAGAAAATCCGAGGCAATTGTGTCAATAACAATGCCTAGGATACAGACTAGCCGTTGAAGCTCCTTTAAATACACAAAACAATTGCAAATAGTCTTTGCCATTTTCGATCGAGAAATAGACTGGTAAACACAGTCCTTAATTAGGCAGTAAAAAGTAACATCTATACTGGTTTCCTGCCCTATTAATACTCTCTTTAATTTGTCTGCCAAATAAAAGACAAAAATTATAAAACTTTACCTCATCAAATATATCCAATGCGTCTTCTGTTTTTCCCAATAGAACACGAAATTTTGCTTTAAGCCAATATGCTATAAGAAATAAATCAAAGAAAATGTAAATACAGGGCAGAAACGACAGGGTGGCCAGAATTTTCCAAAATAACAAATATATATGACATTTCCAGTCACGCCATCATGAAATAGCCTGGATGACACGTTTCACAACCCTGATCAATAACCAGTCGCTTATAATACAATGTATAATTTCATTGTACCGTATTCAACAATTACAAGGATTTTCCTATTTTTTTTCCATTTTCCATCACATTTTGTGCAAATAAAAAATCCCATGGCATTTCCAGGTTTTCCATACGTATGTTCCCTTACTCACTGTAGGGTTGCAAAATGTTTCAGTTATAAATGAGGCTATGTCTCTTTGGTTTCTTTGATGGTTCAATATGAAAATTCCAAATTTTCAGATTTTCCCCCGCCAAAATTGAAATGTTGCCGCCATTT
>JAUCNG010380036.1:0-17750 GCA_032353305.1 Cephalothrix spiralis
AAAGTGTGTCGAGACCGGGTATCGATCCAGGGACCCCTGGATTACAACGCCAGCGCTCTACCACTAAGCCACCGAGTTTTGGGCTCTATAACAAGTGAAGGCTACATGACTGCTGTGCATATGGATTACAATTTTCCAAATCCATTCACAACTTTGTATCTGTAGATCAAAAGCGAAGACTTCAGAAAACCGACAAAACAACTATAAGCCTACCTATCTTTAGTACGATGAAGAGTACCCCTACGATCAGGCACCAAGTCTACTGGCGACATGTTAGATATATACGACCAATCGGCTCGAAATATCACATTATTGTTAACCATACTAACCTCTCTTCCTCTTCTTTATTCCTTTGTACTTCCTCTTCTTTTCTCTGCTTTTCCTCCAGTTCCTTTCTCTTTATATCATCTAATTCTTTTTGGCGTCTTTCTTCCTCCTCTTTAATTTTTCGTTCCTCTTCTAATTTTTTATTCTCAATTTCATCCAATTTTCTTTTCTTATCATCCTCTTTTTTCCGTTTTTCCTCCTATTAATATAAAGTTTTATTATTAGAAATGGTAATAAAACTTGAAAACTGCATGTATATACGTTGGCTTGGATCAGATCTGATATCATGTGAAAATATTATTCAAAGGATGGGGCGGGGAGTGAAGCCCTACCCTAGTTCAAAGTCCCTGGTAGCATATAGGATACGCTTAAAATAAATTGATCCATTTTCCAAAATATACCAATCAGGATTCTTCTTCAATTCATCTTAACAATAAAGCTCAATCCTCACGCTTATTTATCTTCAATTATACTTATTCATTTTAGACATGTGCTGCATCGCGATTTACTTAAAAGAGTTCCTTATTTTTTTGCACCTTTTGGCATGAAAAATGCAAGAATTGAATATCGAGCTGAGCGAAACGAGACGTGAATTTTTGTTAAATTCCACATTACAAAAGGTCAATAATTTGTACAATTTTTATGAATATAAAATAAATTTGTCACATGTGTCATTGGGTTTCAAAGACTTTAAAAATTTTCAAAATATTAGTGCCTTCGGATGGCTGTCAATTTAATTTGTGTGGCACTTCCCCCCCCCCCCTTCCCCCAAGAAGGATCATCGATTATCGTATCAAATGATTCTATTAAGCCTAGAACGAGGACAGAAATATGAGTTGACTTACCTCCTGTTTAAATCGCTTCGCTTCTTCTTCCTCTCTTTTTTTTCTTTCAATATCATCCTGTTTCTTTTTCTTTTCCTCTAGTTTCCTTATCTCTTCTTCTTCCTTTTGTCGTTTTAACTCATCTTTTCGTTTTCTCTCCATTTCTTCTTTTTTAATTTTTTCTTCCAATTTTCGCTGCTTCTCTTCCTCGACTTTTCTCTTTTCTTCTTCCTTTCTTTGCTTCTCTGCCTCCTCTTTCTTTCTTTTCTCTTCTTCCTTCTTTAGTTTTTCAACCTCATTACCTATTCTTTCCATTTCTTTTCTCCTAGACACAAAAAATTCAATTATTATTGACTAGTCAATGCAATGTGATATGTTGGCCTGAGAAATCGAGGCACTGCGCCTTTAACTTTGGATCGCCACCTTATGTATACTTTAAAATGCTGTACCGAGGAACCGGTTAACAGCGCCAAAAAGTCATTTGACAGTTCAGGGTGGCCACAACTTTCTGAAAACAAAATTCCCCGACATATCCAGAAATTTCCAGTCACGACAACTTGAAAAATAGTCAGTCCGGCATCATTTTCAACTGCCAAATAACCCGGCACGACAAAAAATTTAACTCGGACAACATTTATTTTTCAAAATTCCATGACATTCCCATGACAATTTGGCCGGAATTCCATGACATTTCCAGGTTTTCGAGGCATGTGGTCACCACCCTGCAATCAAGTCTATAGGGAATTAAACCACCATCTTGAATAATTAATGAGGTAAACGAGAAGCTCAAGATAATAAAGACATTATGACATATTTCTTTTCTCTATGCTATGCCTGGAAAGCTCACTTTGAATTTGTTAATGAATTTCCCCGTCATCAGAGTATTTAACATGTTTTTATGATTCATCGGAGTGCAGGTGAATACCTCACTTTTCTCTGCTCCATTTGATGAGTATAAAAATGTTAAAATATTAAGGCTGAAAATTTAAGAAAAACCTTCGCTCATCCTCTTCTTTCTGTTTTTGATGTTTCTCTAGATTTCCAATCCTTTTGTTTATCATATTTTCTTTGACCTCTGATATGTTTTCCTCCAGCTCTTTACCATATTGTTTCCTAACACTGAAAAGTGAAGAGAAAATCGAAATTAAACCAGGGGCAGTTTCGGATATGTATGGTCGTCACCTGGGAGTGAATGGCTATTGCTGTATTAACCTAACCCTATTTAGGCTATTCCTGAAGAGCTTTTTTGAGCTCGAATCTGAATTATAGCTTAATTTCAAGATTTTTATGGTATCAGAGTGTTTCTTTCTTTGCAAATGTCTTCAATACTATTCAAACAAGAATTACCTGTATCCTTTATAATGCTTTTGAATAGTTGTCGCGGCGAAATTTAAACGTTCCTGTTGTCTAACTTCCGTCTTCTGTTTTAAACCTTTATGTTCTTCTAGCACTTTCTTAACGTCTTCGCCGAGTTCATTGATATATGCCTTTAAAGAAAAAATAATTATTTTCAATTATACAGGGTATCCCAATATTATGGAAAACAGCCAGATGACGTCATATTGTGACTTATTATGAATTTACCAGATCACTAGAGAGAACATGTTCTTTTCTTCAAATAAAATAAATTTGGTACAAATCTATCTAACAACTGAGCTACATCAATTCTCCCCAAAAGACCAAAAAGTTCAACTCAAAGTTAAATCTTATTATAAATGAACGTCATGTCTCGGGAGTGAAAAAATTGTTTATGATTTTTTATGACTTTTTAATTTTTCTGAATTTCTTATTCAATTTTTTACTATTCAGAAAAAAGTTTATCAAAAATTGACATGCACTGAAAATATTCCAGAGATTAATTTTAGAGTGATGGAAAATAGCATTCTCTCGATTTAGTATAGGACCAGAGGTTTTTCGGGAAAATCGTCGTAGCTCCCTTAGTTATGAACCGATCTGCACCAAATACGTTTTGTTCTGGAGTATAAACCATGCTCTCAATTAAGGCGCTCTCTACAGTGATCACCCGCAATGATATTTGACAATTTATAATTAAAGTCGCAGGGTACAAGGGAATTATATTAGTCTCAACGGGCCCGGTAATACTAGTTCCCTTACCTATTATGGGGTCGAAAGTGAAAGTTATAGTTATTTGCTTTATTTGGGCAATTAGTACTTTAAAGATGATGAAAATATGTCCAATACATGTAACTCAACATAACTCTTTGGTCAGTATAGTTTATAAGGACTAATTTGATAATCAATCTGGAATATATTGTTCTAATGTTATTGTTTACGATCTACTGCACCTTAAACTCACAAATTGACGTTATCTAACTTCTATACATTTTTTTGAGGGACACACTGTATATAACCTTATAATCGACATGAACAATAAAAGCGAAATACATGTACATAACTTATACCTGTACATCAGGCAAATTATAATAATTTTATTCACGAATCGACATAATAATTATGAACTTTGACAATTAGTAAGTATTTTCGGGTATGAGTTCTGAAAACCAAGCGGCACTTCCCGTCACTCTCCTCTCTCAGTAAACGACGATTTGGCGCTAATCAGTTCATAAACAAGCGAGCTACAATGATTTTCCTACTGGTCTAAAAATTCAAATTTGCCCAATAGGACGAAAATCTCATTATAAATCAATGGAATAAATGATTTCTGTTCGTGTTCTTATTTCTAAAGCTCGGTTAATTAAAGGACCATCTGGCGGCTTAAATTTTATTCTTTCGAATTTGAAACTAGTGCGCTAAAGAACACTTCTTTTCCCGGCAATATTTATACCCGATCAAGATTGTAGTACAGGTATCTACCTCTTGTTTACTGGAGTAATTTGAAACAGGCATTCAATCAAATTAAATCAGTCATTTACGTAGAATTAATATTTTACGGATCCGTGGTTTGACACATATCATGATATGGTGTGAAACACATTATGACTATTTTGTGATTATAACATTTAAATCGGATTTGCAAATGTGCACATGAAGAATTTTCAATAATACACATGTACTACGATCTTCGCATTTTGTTTACTTTTCATTTAAGAAATTTAGCTGTGAAATACCTGCGTATTTGCTTATAATTAATGTTTTTAGATAATAATAACAAAAAGTTTTCCGCAGAAATCATATGAATTATGAAACCATGCAAGAGATGTGCAAATATCAACATGTGGATGTTAGATTAATCACCGTTTTTGATAAAATAAACTAAAGCCATGCATTTTAAGAGCTATAAAAGGCCAACTGTCTGAAATAAAATCATTCATTCTGCAATCAGCATTCACAGATCAAACATGCATTCCAAAGAAGTTTTAGCCAAGCTCTGCAAAGCCTAAGCCCGCTACTCAAAGTCGGTGAAAAACATAAACCTCCTCGATGCCAAGTTGGATCAAGATATCATCCGAATGGGGCGATCTGCCAAATGGAGCAAGAGCTGCAACTACAGCATCCGTCTCCGTATTGCCTCCATGGAAGGGATCCGGGAGGTGTATTACCAATACGCAGTCAAGACAGCCGAAGAAATTGTCAAGCTCAGAAGCAAACTCCGTTGAATCTTTAACCTCACGGTTTTCACCGTTTTCTATTACAAGGCCCTTTTCAGGGCCACCCAAATTATCCTTCGATGTGCTCATGCTCTGAAACTCGATAATCATTCATTCTCGGGCCCTTTGAAACGGTGAATAATCACATATTAAAAAGCTCACTAAGTCGTAGGAACACAAGTCGAAAGCCTATACATCGAAAATCAAAATGGCTCTAGTTATTTTAATAAAGAATGTATACAGAGGAAATAGGTGTTAAACTTTATTTCAATTTTAACGTTTTAAGCACTTAAATCAAATGTCTAGAAAATAAAAGATTTTAATTTAGAAGGCCAATCTCAAAATTAAAGAGGTCTGCTTAGGAGGATGATGGAATAATTTGGCGCTAATACTGTATGCGGTGTGCAGTCAAGTGAATTTTGAAAGTTCGTGGAAAAGTAGGGGCAAGTCGGTGATAAAATTTTAATTGGAATAAAATAGCTACCCTGAACATATTTGAGAAATAGATATTCATTTAATTTCGTTAGCTTTAGATATTTGTAACTGATTACAATAATCATACAAACAAGATAAAGCTTGATTTTGTTATCTCAAAAAACACATTTTAAGAAAATACACTTAACACTAAGCTCTACAAACCTGGTTTTTTAAATGATCCTTATCAATCACATCTTGATGCTTCTGTAGTTGCTTGTTAAACTCTGCATCTTTTTCCTATGGTAAAAAAATAACATTTTTAATTATTCATTATTTAGAACCGATGCTAATTGAATAATGTGTGTGTGCAAATTGTCATCTTGATGGATTGATTGGCTGCTGAATTTGTATTGTACACTGGAACCGCCAACTGGAACTCGACAAGGGATGTTTCCTTAATAAGTTGACACTTTCGTAGTTGCAACCCAGTTTGGACGCTGACCGTCAGCGTGTATATAGAATAATAACATCCGAAACAATATCGCGACGAAACAATTGTGTTGTTCTTGCTTCTAACATTAGATTTGAATTGGCCACCTGTGGACTTAACTCAGAATCAAATATTTTCCTTAATATTTAGTACAGCATTATGTACCCTAGGAAACTCACATCAAAATATTTTTTTATCACCTGGGATCGCCTTCATAATCATCAGTGTACAAGTATGTCATATATCGATACTATTTCCCCTATCCTCCCCTATGGGTCATTCCATATAATCAGAACAAACCCGAATATATGGGCCTGATGAAATGGAGTGGAATGAACCCTAACTAAAATTTCAAGTCATTATTTTGCATTTTTCAACTTAATCTTGGTGAATGTGAAGACGATTTTGATAAGGAATATTTTGATAAACGTTCCATATTGCTACTCTTGGTATTAAGGAAAATGTTTTACTCTGAATCCGTTCACATTTTCGTTTTAAATCAATAATATTGATACCGAGTAGTCATCACATATAGATAGCACTCTACTGTTTAAAAACTATGGTCGATCGTTTACATTTATTCAACATCAGCTAACCAAGGCCTTTTATTTGCAAACACTTGCAAATTTATAACTAATAGCTACGATTTCATGCCAAGAACAAGAGTCGAAGTAGATAATTAATATTCAATAATAAATCTTCCAATTACCAACCTTTCTAGCCTGTTGCACTCGGACTTCTTCTTGGCTGTGCTCTTCTGCCTTTCTTTTCCAATTAATTTCTTTGTTTTCAAAAGACTTAACTTGCCTCTTTGATTCAACATTGCGTTCCTTTAAAAATATATCATAATTAATTAGTTTGTCTTAAAATCATCTAAAAAATATATAGGATTTTTTGGTTAAAATATAGGAAATTCTTGGGGACTTATTGACTAAAATTAAATAAGATTTTTAGGACAAGTTTCATAATTTAAATATTTCCAACATAACATATTTCACGTGCACTTTTTACTCACGATCAAGGCAAAAATCCCGGGGGAATGCCGCTGAAAATTTAATGTACACCCCGAATTGCCCAAATATTTCCAAATTGAGTACCATTCAAAAATCCTATTTTATTTTCTTTGATGTCAAATTTAACGTCTGAATTGACTTTAAGGTTCTTTAAGATTTCAAAAATGACCTCGAATCTGCGGCACACTCTATCAACTTTTAATAATAAATGACCCCCCCCCCCCCCGGGGCAAAAATAGGATGAACGTACAGTAGTGAAATGTTATAGACATGGTATCAACTGACTTCAATTTATATGAAATGAAATTAATGAAGCACTTTTTATAAGAGAAACAGAATAATTTTGCGAGGGGGGGGGGGTCATGGAAAATTATGTAGGCTGAAAAAATTGCAAAATGGGTTTAGGTACCTACCATACTCTAAATTTGGACTTTTGCAACCCGTCACCCCTTTTTGCATTTTTCCCCCATTTGTGAAATAAATTTCCAGCCAATTTTTGACCATGCATCCTTAGTTTTTCAGCACAATTTTTCAGCACAATCATTCAGGGCAAATTTTTTCCAGCGCGCATATCTTTTCTGTATATTTTGACCATCCACCAAATTTTTTCGGTTTTTGCAACTAAAAACTTTTTATATGGTTCCTATGGTGTTTTACGTGTTAATTCAATAAATATTCATGCTTTAAACACGATTTAGGGTACAAAAACAATGGAAAGCACTCGAGGAAAAAATTTGCAAAGTGTAGAATTTTCAGAATTTGAGATATTTGACTTAATTAAACTTACTCTTAAAATTTAAACCATCTTTTGCTTTCGGGGATATCTCCTACGCGATTCAGATGATAACTTTCTGGTTTTTAAAAATAAAAGTCAAGACCCTGCGGACATGCAAAGTAAATATGAGACTTCGCTAAATGAATCAAGATTTTAGACGCGTCTAGGCTATATTTGACTTTCAGTTATGGAGACCATGAGAAACGGAGGGAACACAATGGACAAACGGCGATTCATTGCGGCCAAAACTTCCCCACAACAAAATGTCATGACATTTACACGAGTTTTCTCGGAAATGTCCAGTCTCCACATATTAAAAAAGCCTGAAGGAGTCGCAACCTCTTTTACAACCCGCCCTGACCCGCCGAATAATTTTGATCGGATGACATTTCATTCACAAAATTCTAGGACACAGGTTTTTACTATTTGTTTTCAATGACAATAAGGGCAGATTTTTAAATTCAATTGCATTTCCAGGTTTTCTAGACATTTGGACCTGCGATTACGTTACTCCAGCAATCTTCGCAATGTCCACCATTGTTTTCTAAGTCTCCTATACTACCGGTATATGAAAGACCGAAGCTTCGTGACGAGTACTCACTGTCCCGGTTCCCTCACAGTGAATATGATCTAAAAGCGCTTCTAGTTGGCTTTAAAGCTACTTACCATTAAAATAAATAACTGAATAATATACAGTGTTCTCAAAAAAGGTTGTCCTACTTTACAGATTACAGATGCATAAATTTTGTATTCTTGAAAAATACTATGAAGCAACCATGTGCATCTAATTTCCTTTCTATTGATACCACTTATGCCGTCATGCATGACTGAAATACCATTTTACCAGATGATCCGAACTTGGAAAAGTTTGATTTCAATCTTTCTTTTTATTAATAGCTCGTTCTCCGTCATGCAGGACGAAAGTACGTGTAGTATCAATAGAAAAGTAATGCTCTCATTTTTCAAGAATGCTCCTTTAACTTGTAAAATACGATTAACTTTTTTGTGACATTCATTTTAAATTCGCTGTTTTTATAATTACCTCTTGAATTTTCCGGTCTTTTATAGATTTTTCAATCATCCAAGATCGTAATTTTTCATTCATTTTATTTTCTAATTCTTCAGCCTCGGATAGCAACATAACTGCACCATCTAGAATCAAAAGACATTGTATAAATATAATTTTAAGGAAAAAGATTAGGAACCCGAAGGGATCATTTTAATACAAGTTCAGGCGTCATAGTAATTTTTGATGTCCTAATTTTAAGATTTTAGGAGAATTTTTTTTAAATTTTAGTAGATTTTTAGCAATATTTTAGGAGATTTTTCATGAGTTTTTATGATAATAGAATGGATTTTCTAATAACTTTCCTTCATTACGAACAAAATATTTTTGCTTTACAATAAATCAATATAATCTATGCATATAATTCATTAAGACTCTAACCATAATAAGTTTTTGATTTTTGTCACGCGACTAGATGCACAAATAAACCTAAAATGAAAAAAATTATGCCCAGGGAAGTGAAGCGAGAAATTTTTGACACTTTTTTTCTTTTTTACAACATTTTCGTCAAAATGTTTAGGAAAAATAATAGAATTTTAGGTTATATTTTAGGAGATTTTAGGAGGAATGGTCAGATATCATAAAATTTTAGGAGAACTATGAGGCCTGCCAGTTGCTAATAAATTATTTAAAGATGGTTTTCAGATCATTTTTATATTTAACATAGCATTGACTTGTCATTTATAACGAAGAATGCAATGGTCAAATATATTTAATGATACATTAATAAAGATAGGAAGAGCTTTGAATATATATTGTCTGGAAGGTCGTTCATATATAGTACGAAAAGCAGGGGCCCAGGATCAACCCAGGAGGTACCTCACCTCAACTCAAATCAATAATTCGTTAATCGATTATGATCATGATTTCTCTTTATGGACAAAAAAATCTCGGGAGAGTGATCCAACTTGATATTTTATTATTGGAATTTCTTCATAGTTAGAACGGATTTATCATGTTAATAATGTAATATGCACCCCGTCGAAAACGAAATAAAACAATTTTATAGACCAATGAAATCACTGAAATATCACGTGAGGACTGCCCAGGGGTACTCCAAATAAATGCAACTTTAACTTCTACTGAATACCTTTTGGTAACCTGACTATTTTCAGAATCTCCAGGGCGAGGTACACACTACAAACATTCACAATCAAGATGAGTGCAATTTATATAATGCGTGATTAAATCGACCTAAAAGTTATGGCACACTCTCTAAGATTTCTCTGTACAAATGCCAACAGCAATTAAATGTAACCTTTCTTCTAAAAATTAGATTCATTGTTGTAGGCGTTAAATTAGATGATCACTTTAAGGGATAATTTGTTTACCTTTTTCTGAAATCCCATTAATCTGTTTTCCGACCTCGGCTTGATCCTCCTCGGGCGATACTGATTTAATCAAAAGATCATTAGGTTCAGTCAAAAATGTCGATATGTCAGCACCATCATCAGTTTCAAATAATGCATCTTCATCCTCCCGATCCAGCTCAGCTAAAATCTACAAAATGATAAGAAATTTTGAGAAAAAAAGAGCGGGGAAATTTAACTTTTCAATAATATTTTTCATCCCGATATCAAGAGATTTCGCCATTCTTGGGACTTGATCAGGCTATAATACCAAATTATTATTTTCTTATCCTCCCAAAATTTGAATAAAATATTTTCTGAAGCTGGCTAACGACTTCTGTGCAGAATTGAAGTATACATACATTACACGTCAGCGTATTAATACATGGAGTAGAATCGACGCTCTCTTTCCGTATAGAGAAGATAGATAGGGTAAATGCTCGAGCAAGAGGAGATTTATTTAATTTCTTAGACAACATTATTTCCGTTTAAAGATTAAATATTTTGACTTTCAACAGGATCTCCCGAAATTGAGTCCAAGCAGGAAATAGTGGTTTGGGACCACTCACCCCGGCCCGGACCAGGTTGAAAAACGAAGGACTTATAATACTGATTTTAACCGATTCCATTAACCAGTTATATAAAGTTTTAACAGAAATTTGCCCCCGACAACTTATCAAGACCCCAAAACTATTTAAAATGCATACTCTTCTCTTCAACTCCTCTGGATTTTCACCTCTTGCACTGGCTATAGAAATAAGCTCAACATCGTCTTCAATATCTGCAATAAATTGAAAAGATATATGTACATATTACTTGTCTATAAACCATTGCGCAAAATAAGGGACTATGAAAAGCCTTTATTTCTTGATTCGTTGATGGATCAGAAGTCGAACAAGTTTTAAAAAACGATTTCAAGAAACAATATCTAAAACAGGGTGTCTAAAGATTTACCAGGATCATTATCCATGACTTTCCCTGACTTTCCATGACCATTTCTATCCCATTTCTAACCATTTTCCCTGAATTTCTTAATTTTCATTATCGAAATATCAACAACTCTATTTCTAAACAAAAACAGATTCATCTTAAAGTAAACAAATACAAAGAGCGAGTCTCAACTTTTAAAGCAATGTAATAAATCTGAACTGCGCCGAAGGCGCCGAAAAGTTTGAGTTTTTATGTATAAGAACACGAAAATTTTTGATATTTCAGAAATTTTTCCCAAATCACAAAGATGAATTCCCCGACTTTCACTGACCAATTTTCAATTCCCTGACGTTCCATGTTTCCCTGACCCTATAGACGACCTGTAAAAATTCGCGCCGCCGATGGTCTATATTAAACTTCAAAATAACAAAAAAATTTACCCTGCGCGCTCCGCCGATGAAAGCTAGTCCGTAAACCAATCAATAAAAAAGGCATAAGCGCATATAGATATTTTTTTTCTTATGCTTATGTCCATAGTATTATGACACCGCGAGAAAGAATAGATAAATTTATCTATTCGTGATGTTACTCAGTACATTATAAAACCAGTAAGATCATCCAATAAATGTCAAAAATAAACCGATAAGAACATTTTTATTTGGCTTGACGATTAAAGAGGTAAGGTTTCATATGATGAATTGTTTATTTAAAGGAAAGGGTAATTTTAATTGACTTACGGGCATCAAATTTTACTTTTAATATATCACCACATTCTTCTAAATCATTTTTGATGAATTCCGATCGATTTTGAACAATACTTAAATAATCCGAAACAAAAGAAGGTAATTCTTCATTTTCCTAAAAAAAATATACAAAATATTAAATTCAAACATTATTGCTTCTTTTATTAATGAATTTGTTAAATAACGGACAGGTCAGGGGGGTTGTCTTGAAAGTACATGCACCAACGTCTCCGAAGTGAATTTTTTTGAAATTTTACAATGTGACCCACCACCCCTTCACTAACTTGACATTTGCGTCACTTCGAAGACACAACCTTAAAACACCCACCACAAACCATGACTAACTTGACATTTTTTCTCTCATTTTTCAGACCTTGGTAGAAAACAAACCACCATTTTTTAGGAAAATATTTGAGTGCGGTGAAAAAAATTGTACAAAATTTCCACTGTGTACAAAAAATAGGGGATGCGTACTAATTGTTAAAATTATGAACTTTTTTTGACATTTTGCATCATTTTTCGGACAATACTTTCTAGGAGACAAAAACCTCACTTTCAAGACAATAGCCAACGTCTCGAAAGTGGTCTTGAAAGTAAGACCAATGTCCAAAAACACCCCACCCCCCGGACAGGTAGTATATTTATTTCACTCGGCAATCTGTTGCTCAGAGAGCTGCATGGCTCCCTCCATCTGAAGTAAGACCACCTTTTCACTAACGTTCGGTGTTGTTGAAAGTTACCCATGTAGGTAGAGCTTGAGACTCTTAATCTCATGTTCGAACCCCGTTCGATCCACTTCTCTCGCCAACTAATCTATAAAAGCTGTCACCCAGTGCTCCAGACTGGGTTGCGTAAATGCAAAATCAAAGGCAATTGCGACACCTTTCAATTGCCTCGGCTTGGTGGATATGATATACTTATCATGCACATAAAAGAACCCTGGGGCTATTCAAAAAAAGAACAACCGAGAGAGCCGCTCCCAGGTGCTTATAAGGGTAAATGCTCGGCAAGCGGACTATTGTCTCTATTCGAGAAGTCATCTGACGCCTTATATAGAAGAAGAAGGGGTAGGAATGATTTTGTTGAGAATTCGATTTATTACATTGAAAGTTCTCAATTAGTAATGAAAAATCGTGTCTATGTCACAAACCGTACTTTTAGACTGCCATCTATATTTTCAACTTAAGTTTGATACTAAAGGTAAAAATGAATGTACCTTTTAGGGTATGTTTTTAGAAAAATGCCATTTAAATAAAAGGATAAGGGTTGACCCCACTGTTTTTAATTTTTTGTCTGTAGCGCTAAAGAGCCTTAGCTCGCATTGAATCTTTCTATGGGTAAATGACCTTACACTGCTAAAAAATAGGGATAATAAATTTTTCAGCGACGAGATTAAACGTTAGTGCGGAAATTTCACTTCCAATTTTTTAAATCAAATCTCTCTCGAAAATATGCTAAAAGGTAATTGCATTGAAGCTCTTTTTGGTGCGTAAAGCACCAAGTGAGCTAATTATAATTCATCAGTCTGAAAATAAGGCCTCTCTACAGTCCCGGCGAATTCTCTGATTTTCCAGGTTCTGCATACTATTTGACTAATTCCTGTCTTTTTGCCTAAGTTTTTGATTCCCTGACTTTTCCAGGGTGAGACTGACCGCCTTCTTAATTGTACTGAATGATTCAAATTCCTTGTCAAACGGTAAAAAAGATAAAATATTTAAGACAAAGTAAAACTAATAGGGGAGTGGAGATTATGTGTTTTGCGCATATTGCGGGTATTCCGTTTTATTACTGTTAATAAAGTACCTTTTCGTGTACAGTACATTATTGTATTAGAAATTGTTTGTTTAATCTTCTTTTCTCTCTATAAATCAGATTTTGTTTTGGAATTTTTTGGCTGAGAAGGAACGTTAACGATTTTTAAGTGATTCAAACTTCCTGTCATTTGAAAAATTGAGGCCAAAAAATCATGACAGGGGCTGAAATATCCTGGGACCGAAAATAACCTTGGCTAAAAGTCCTGTACCTGTTAACTTATTATGAGTCTATATTACGCAACAGACATTTAAAATTATAGGTATTAGCGCTGATTTATTTTTTGCCAATGAGACTTCTGGTTCGCAACAGACCTCATTGTTATCTAGATCCTTGTCATCGACATTATAAGAGTCATCTTGATCCTCAAGACCATCATTGTCAGAGTCTATCAGATTTAGCAGTTCCTTTTCAATCTGATCATCAATCCAGTTTTCAGCTCCGGGTTTATCCATAGTCATCTCCTAAAAGATAAATAACATAATTATCAATACAAATATATCGTATATGTAACTTGAATGATAGTGACCCCCAGAATTTTCTCAAACTGACCACTCTAACCTTTAGAAAGCAAGACTCACAAATATGTTTGGTTACTGTTCATTGACCGCCTGGCGCCTCATGAGAAAAAAAATGGCATGCTCGAGTTGGGGAGTATGTAATTTAAAAAAGAATGTATTGATTACTTTTTCAGTATTACAGTGTACACCTGTTGCCTTTTAAAGTCGTATGAAAGAACACATCGCTTTTTTTGCCTAGATGCCTTTAAAGTGAAGAGAAATTAATGATGTCACAATTTCTGATATGTCCGCATGCGCAGTCAACTTTTAGGGTTTTGAATGCGCAAATCACTGAATGGTTAATTATGGGTATTTTTCTATCTATCCTCAATACATTTAGATGGTCTAAAACCAGTTGTTAACGAGTAAATCGAGAGTCAAAATTGGCAGTTTTTTTTATTGGCAAATTAAGTAATTTTATTGTTTTTGATGATGTAAGATTTGTTTTTTGATACTGTTTGAATAAGATATTTTATACATGTCAGGGCGGTCAATCACTCCAAGGTTGGCCCCCATTGTTTGATTATGAAAAATAAAATTTTGATGTCTGTGATCCGACTGGCATCCATCAACTGATGGTTACCTAATGAATTAGTAATGATACAGAATTTTATTGGTCAGAAATCAGAATTTGATTTGTATAACGACCGAAGACAGTCCATTACAAATGGCATTAATAAATAATAACGTGTCATTACAAGTACTAAGTTTGATACAATAGCATCCATTATATTTACATTTTTGGATTTTGAAAAATCTAAATCAATAAAGATTTGGAGATGTTTATTTATCTAGTACTATTAAGTATGATACTTAAAATTCAAGGTACAAATAAATATGGTAACAGTGGTATCAGGACAATTTGCCTGAGAAAATTTGCCCCCAAGACATGTACATGTAACACAGTGTGACTGCTACTCTAAATAGGCTTACTATAACAGGTTGTTATGTGTGTTACGTGCACCACACCTAGATAAATTTAATTCTTACATCTTGAATTTTTTTTCCAGGCTGTTGAAAATACTTATCTTATCAGCATTATGGACACCATATAGAATATAAGTATAAATAATAGCGAATATAGATTCAAGCTTGCTTTAGGAGAATGACCTTGCACATGATGGATTAAAGGTTGTAATTCTATAACGATAAATGTACCTCAGTACCTGTCATCCACCCAGTGCAAAATCTAATAATACATAAGACACTTTTTACTTTTAGCGCCTTTCAAAGTACTCCGCTAACTATATGCAATTGAAACGTGTAGGGCATCAAACTTTACTCAAGTATTATGGCCTGCCTTCCCCTTTAAGGCATTAACAGGGTGACCACAACTTTCTGAAAACAAAATTCCATGACATTTCCATGACTTTTCCCTGACATATCCAGAAATTTTCAGTAGCGACAACTTGAAAAGTGTGAAAAACAGTCAGTCGCGACATCATTTTCAACTGCCAAATAACCCAGCACAACAACAAAATTTACCCGGACGACATTTATTTTTCAAAATTCCATTACATTTCTGTGTTTTCACTAGTTTTTTCATTTTTCCATGACATTTCCATGACAATTTGATTTATCATTAAGTAATTGATTGATCATTAATATAATTGACAAGGCAAGATGAAGCGACCACCTGGCAGTCGCTTGGTATTGACTCGACGACGAAGCGGAACAATTAATAAATAATTGATGAGGCGACTGCTAGGTGTTGACTCGACAAGGCAAAAAAGCGCACCAAGCGACATTAATTTATCATTAAATAATTGACAAGGCGAGTAGGCGACCACCAGGCAGTCGCCTGGTGTTGACTCGACAAGGCGATGAAGTGACTCTATAATGTTGCTTTGTGTTGATAGTCGCCTCGACTCGCCTGGTGTTGACTGGACAACTACTAACTAGGACAAGGCGATGAAGTGACTCTATAATGTTGCTTTGTGTTGACTAGTCAGTTTGGTCAATACCCCACCTCTCTCGCTTTAGGCCCTTAACGTTAGTGCATGAAAACTGGAAGTGGAGAGTCAAGTTGAAAAAAACTTGAGTATCATGATATGATGATTGAAATAAAATTAATTGAACGATTCTCACTTTTTTCTAGTTCTTCTTCTCGACATAAAATGGGCTGTTTTTTACATTGTTCTTGTTATTCCGAATCTTCAAAACTATTAGATCAACAAAAGCATCAAAATGTAGAGAATATAACACATTTTAACAATCAATTAACGATTGTTTTGACTGTTGTTTTCATGTTTTGGAATCGAAACCGGAAGTATTTTTGGAATTTATTGTCGGATTTTCTGTGGATCCATTAAGGGGTCTTTTATGAAGACCGTCTTTTTTACAATGTTCACATTACCACACTGATTACCATGATAACACAGGTGAGGTAGGATAATTTTCTAAAAAATTCAAGAAAATTTAGGATCCACTAGCACAGTGTGTTTTTGATGAATCGGCCCGACAAAAGCAAAAAAATCAGATAACCCTTCAATGGAGACAAGCAAAGTTTTTAGGTGTATTTCCGGTTTTTGTGTGGTAAGCGATAATGCTTCTAACAATAAAATTATATTCGCAAAAAAAAATATAATAATCATTGTGGACCTCCGTGGTTTATCAGTTGATGATTTCAGGATTCTAGAGAAATCAATATTTCTATATCGGTAAGATTCAAAAATATGTATTCTTGTGACTTGTGGATATTTGTTTCTGTTTAAACACTTTCAACTCAGCCCTGAAGAGTGAAGAGCCTGAATATTTCATTTTCAATTTCAATTTTTTTTCAATTACCGGTACTCGAGTATTTCTAATTTTATATTTTACACTCTTTTAACCCTTTGCTATGGACCAATTACAGCAAAAAATGAGGGAATATATATCAACTTTTGGTAAATTTGAAGCAATTATCTGTTGCTTTTGGTTTTAATTATTGACGACCTTTTTTTAGGTAAGGCGAAGCTCAGTGGAAAGTTGAGTCCACGTCGGTCCAACACCCGGCAAATTTTCATGTCGGCGGTCAGGGCTAACGGTCTACGGTTTGGGGGTTTGTTTTTGAGCCACCGGATCGATGAGTCCGCAGCGATTCCGATAGGTCCACCAAATTTATGTTGGCAGGTCAGAAATACGGTCTATGGTCCATCGGTCAACACATTTTTATGAAAACTTACCAAAATTCATATTAATTTCACACTTCAAGTTTGGCAGCCGGCAATGGAATGCGTGTGGTATGCCAGTGTGTTCTGTTGATTAATCGTGCATGTATACTGTAAAGAAAAATAAACCCTTTAAAATAAACAAAATTTAATGTCGAATAATAACTTTTTATTTTGTTTTTGATGCTGTAAGATTAGTTTTTCGATAATATTTCAATATATACTCCAAGAAGACATTTTATATGGACTTTTAACATGGTGGACTAAATTCTTCTGGTCGGACTACTTTCGAGTTTCTAACTTTCCAGACCGCCATGAGCACATGTTTTCAATGGGTTTCTGACTTGAATCATCAAAATCACTCATAAATTGTAAGTAATAGAGTGACAATCGGCTAGATTTGCTACTAACTCTGATTTAAAATAGTTATTAAAAAATTCTAGAAATTTCGTCAAAAAAATGCAAGTAGTAAAGCAGTTGCACTATGGCCCAAAACAAGATTGTGGTGGACTTACATGTGTAGGTAGCTGGAGGCGTGGCATAGCTTCGGACACTGACCCTGACTTCGGGGACGATGGGGATCGAGTCCCGTTGAGACGATAAAAGGACTTTGGTGTCAAAAAAGGGTAGCTGGGCCTCTACCGTCGTCGTATAGGGGTCCGAAAGAGCTAATATAGTAAGTATATCGAACAGCATATCTCTGCATAGGAAATTGGACCAGCATGA
>JAUCNG010380037.1:0-11167 GCA_032353305.1 Cephalothrix spiralis
CACCTTTGATCTCATTATACCCTGAACATGGGTCTTGAGTAATAAATCATTTCATTTCATTTCATTTCATTTCATTTCATTTCATATTTCCTGGTCGACTGATTATAGAGGGCATAATATTATCTATATTTGCTATTATTCTAAATAGTTAATTAACGTCTATAATTAATGCCAGAAACAATGCCAATGCCTAAAAACCGATAGGGAAATAGGCATTGCAACTATACCAGTTATATAGCGAAACTTATGGACTGATATAGCAAAGCGGCACACTCTGATTCGCTATTCTGTAGGGAACGCCTAGGTTAGAACAACAGATACACGAAGCCGAGAATTTTTTAACGTTTACATGTAGAACAAGCCTAAAGACCAGTCCAATAACAGGAAAGTGCAATCAAGATCTGAGACGGGACCCGAAGCAGCCCTGAAAGATCCTGGAGCAGGTCGCATACAAAACCTTAAAGAGTAAGTAGGAACAAGTAGCGCAGGAAGTAACAAATACGAATGAAAGGCTCATCAAAAAAGACTCCAAAATATATTTTAAAGTTAAACTTAAAGGAGAACCACAAATCCTATTCACCTATAGTCAGGTGCCTATAGTAGGAGGTGCTCCATTCTTAGTTATACTTTGTATCAGATGATTACTGGCGATATTTGTAACTCTTGGCCAATCAGCCAGTACTTATATCGTAAAAGCATGAACCTGCATGAACTCTTAGACATATAATGCGCCACCGATGATCTGAGAGAGATTATAGCACCTGATAGACCTGATAAGCACCTGCCTATAGTCCTATCAGGTTATTTTTGCACCGGCGTAACTATAAATGGTTTGTCTAGAACCGCATTTATAGATGTATTTAAAAAATAGATAATAAACTCTTTTTGGTCTTTGGTCCAGACCCAATGGGGATAGGCCCAGAAGCATTGCACCCGGAACCCTCTTTCGATAGCACAAGCACGTGGAACAAGTGCATTTAAAATTAAGTACTGTCTGAATTAATGCAAGTTCAAGAATTTGCTTATGTGAACTTTTATTGATGTACTTTTCCTTATTAATCCCAAGAAAAGCCTCTTACAGTGTAGTCACACATTGCACTTTGGATGCCCTATTTCAGTGATTTATCACTAAATTGATCTTTACTTAGATGCACCCCGTATTGGGATAATTTCTTATATTAAAGATACTTTATTTAAAAAGGACTAAGCCGCACTAAGCATGCTAAGATTCGTTCTTTCTCGAAATAACAATTCACTAGGATAATCCTCAAAAACACTATAAAATTAATATACAATGGATTGTATGCCGAACACCGATTTACGTTGAAAAGTAATGAAAATATCATATCCACGTCTTAACGATTCCTCTAATTCCTTCACCTTCCAACCGTTGTTTACCACTACCAGAAAGATTTATTTTTAAATCTCTAATTAATTCCTGAAGAAATCACCCAAAAGCACTAAAATATTCTTAAAACATCCCAACAAAATCCGACGACCGACCCCTTGAAAACAAAAACTTTTGGCAATCAGTATCCGACATACAGTAGGCCCTACAGCGTCACGGCTTCTACGCCAGAATTTGTTTCCTCTAATTTGGTCTCGTTTGGCATTTTCATGCACCATTTGCCAGGTTTTGGCGCCAATTTACCGATAACGAAGCAAAAGGTACCAAAAACGAGGCAATTTGTGAGGGGACCGAATTTTCGCATTCTAGCCACGCGGCACTGTTCTCAAAATGGTAAGTATCTGGACTATCAGAACAATGTTACTAACATATTGCTTATACAGAAAATTTCTACCATTAATAACTATAAACTAGTATTCTAGTAATATAAGTTGTTTTTGAAAAAATTCAAATGTTGACTTATTAAAATATTCTTAAATTAGAGTGTAAAATTAGTTATGCTTGATTCTATACACTGAAAGTATTTTGCTAAAATCAATATGTTTCTTCATTCTTTATATGACACATGAAGTATTAATAGTAACATACTAACATAATCATATGGTAATAAGAAACATATTCAAATAAAAATTAAATAAAATATTGATTTTAGCAAAATACTTTTAGTTTATAGAATCAAGCATAACTAAGTTTACACTCTAATTTTCAAATATTTTACTAAGTCAACATTTTGAATTTTTTTTAAAAAACAACTTATTAAATGATTGTCAAGGCGAATTTTGAGAGAAAATTTTTGGTATAAGTTTCATGTTGCTGCTATTGATATTAATGAAGATATTTGACTTTGAATCAGGAAATGGTATAAAAGTAAAAATGTATAAGGCTGTATAAGGTAATTTCCCCTTTATCTGATCCCTCTCAGTATTTACGACAGAAAAAAATAACAAATATTGTGGTATTCAAAGGGGCTAAGCCGCACATAGATCCGTGCTTATCTATTTCTGAAAGACAATATCTTGTTTCAGAAAGTCTAGATCTTATTTCTGAAAGACTAGAACAATGTATAGTCCTAGTCTAGACCTTGCCAAACACTGGATTATGCAGAAAATCACAAACCGATATAATTTCTCCAACTGCTTGCGGTTCAAGCCGTTTTACCATAAAGAACCTCCAGAAAGAATAAAAAATCCTTAAATCCTCAATAATCCAACGACTCCACAAAAAATCCATCAAGAATCTTCAAAAATAACAAATATATCCCTAAAAACGAAAAAACATCGCCTAAAAATATCCGAAAATATCAGTACATTGTTTTGGCCATGCAGTGTTCGACCCTCGCAAAATCCACAATCTGCCTCAAATGTATACCAAGTATTGAACATATTCCTGATATTCATAAAGCACTAATCGTTCTTAATTGTATTCTCACGAGAGACAGGAAGATGATATACAATTACAATGGGATTCTAGACCATGCCAAATACTTGATTATGTTGAAAATAATGAAAATATCCAGAAAATCACAAAGCAAAACAATTTATCCAAATGCTTAAACTTCCAACCGTTTTACCATGATGAAACTTCCCCACAAATCCAAAAAGAGTAAAAAGTACTTAAATCCTCAATAAAAATCCCTAAAAAATTCCAACGAATCCACCAAAATCCATAAAGAATCTTCAAAAATTACAAATTTTCCCCAAAATATCAGCACATTGTAAAATGGCCAGTGTCAGACCCCTTGCAAAATTTAAAAGAGTAATCCACTTTTCTGCCAAGTCTTGATTTTCAAGTTCTCAAGAAAGACATGCAGGCAATATACAATGGTTTTCTAGACTATGTCAAACACTTGATTATGTTGAAAATGATAAAAATATCCAGATAATCAGTAAGTAAAACAATTTATCCAAATGCTTAAACTTCCAACCGTTTTATCCAAACTATAGAGTAGAATATGAAAACATATGATGGCTACAGAATGTCATTAATACTTTTTAAGCACATAGTATATTTATACTAAAAAGCCAATGATAAGCCGGATAGAGATGTGTAAAGTGCTGATTTAACCCAGATAAGACAATTAGACTCTCATGGACAATGATGGAGAACTATAGAGAGATTAATCAGATTAATTACAAGGCAGAATATGATATATACAGTTGCCAATTAAAAAAGTGTGATCAAGGCCATTACAATAGACTACAAGGCTGTTGACACGTATTAAATTTGATAAAAACTTTACTACAGTGAACTAGTGACACGTTTGAGCCAAAAGTTCAAAATGACTGGAAGAAGTTAGGATTGGGAAAATGAGGCGACTGAAAACCATTGGATACGAGGGCATGATTATTTCTCATTCTATATGGATATAAAAACAGCAGTAAGATTTCTTTAATTGTATTTCGATTTGCTTGCCCCCACAATCTCTTAAACATCTCCAAATTACGAAAAATTCCTCAAACCCTAACAATTCTTTTTTAAACCGAAATTTCTTTTTATCGACGCGTACATTCGAAAATAAGGCGAAAAATCGAAATGTCGTAGCTAGCTCATTAAAATCGCTAAAACAATTCAAAAAAGTAAAATTGCTCAAACATTCCATTCTATTTCGATGCTTTCCATACTAGTCTCCATTCCATCGATAGGGAAGAAATATCACGGAGAGTATCGGAATGACTTCATCCAGGTAATGGATATTCTGACAGGAGAATTGTACAGAGCACATACCAGTTTAAACAGCTGTCTGAGGTTTAACACCAATACGCTCTGTACACTTCTCCGACCCCTCCATACATGAAAAGCTGATCTAAGTAATGTGGTCAGGTACAAATGCTTTACGTCTAGAATACTACACGAAGCCTTTCTCTATATATATAAGGAACTATAATCCATAAGGTTATCCTTTATGCTGTTGTATCCTATACCCATTGGAAGCCTGACTAAACTGGCGAACAAATAAAACTCTACACAGTCCTATCTTGGCTTCATTAAATATTGAATCATATACCTAAGATTAAATTGACTTTGACTACGTAATTACGATTTTCAGTAACACGCTACTGATTAATTTTGATAGATTTGACAGAAAAATGACAAATCGAATTTATGAGCCCCAATTTCACCCAAGTTCGATTATTACCCGTCATGCACCATTTGACTCATCATTATTAAGCATCGAGTCGAATGCGTTTTATTGCTGGGGTTTACATAAAAATATAGTCATACCTGGTCATCCTGGCTGTGAGTGAATGCCTTTAATTTAGTGTGACCCCACCTGAAATTTCTAATCGACTCTAAACTGCTCTAGTATAAAGTATATTGTAACATGTTCAAATATGGGATTAAAACGGTTTTCTCAGAGTTTGTTTTGCGCTGATTAAGAAAATCAAAGCCGATTCTGACGAAAACATCCGGTTTCGGCGGCCATATTGGAAAATGGCGACTGGTCAACAATTTGTTTTGGCTTCAATCATAAAACAGGACCGTTTCAAAACAAATATTGATTTTGGAATAGCTTTAATCACAACAGCTTTTGTGTGATATCCATGTTTTATTGTTATAAGTCACGTGACATTGCCAAGGCAGTCATCTTGAAAAATGGACACTCCATTGGACGAAATAGAAATTTAAAAAATAATTATTCCCGGTGTCCAAATAAAGTTTTTTGACATAAGCAATCGAAATATACAAATTAAAATAAGCATGGTACATGTACATTTCGGTACATTTTGTACTTCGTCTATCTTCCGAGCACAAAGTTCTTAGCTTCATGGACTACAAAGATCTTAACTTCATGGACTAGAACAAAAAACATTATCAGTTAATCTAAAGAATTTCGACTTGAAGATAACTTATACTGATAACTACTACTAGAATACAACTCAAGAAATCACTTGTACTACAACGTACTATGTATTAAACAACATAAAATGCAACCTTGAAACAATAGTAACATAGAAGGGTTCATTCATGGATCATACAGGACACCCTCATCACATCTTGAATCTAAGACGTATTCGCTGATGAAGCGAACACTGGATCTGGCAGGGCACCAAAAACACAAGCATAGTATGAACTATTAAAAATATATTAACAAGATATTACTATCTTTATAAAGTGTAATCAGTCTAAACCTATTATTTGAAGAAGAAAAAAATAAAAATCATTTTCGATTTTGATGAGGATCGAACACCCGAACTTAAGATGTACAGACTGACGTTCACCAAATTGAGCTACTGCCTGACGCTAATTCAGTGCACTATACTACGGTTATATTTGAATTACAAAAGATTGAATGCAGACTCCATCCATTCGTGATATTAATGATCTATTATAAGACTACATCAGAAAAAAACGACAATGCCTGATGTTATTCGATTGTCTAATCATAGACCAATCACGACAAGCTATTACGAGTTTTGTGATTTTTAAAATTTAGATTTCAACTGAAAGTTTTGACATAATTTTTTGTTACCCGAAAAAGCAGCAACAAGACTAATTGCTTGATATAGAGAACACACTGCACTGGTCGGGCACTAAATATCCATTAAAGAAGGTCTATCAATCTCAGAAAAAAACACAATTTTTGTTTTAGAAAAACATAAACAATCCTAAAAAATCAAGGTACACTTTTTTGGCCAAATGCCCGAACCATTACTATTTTCCATAAACCGAAACATTTTAGAAAACATTAAGCCTCCTTCATGCTATAACTTTACTATATCCAAAAATATCCCTAGCCTAGGTTTATCACAGTGTAGTATGAAATCCAAAACAATAAATATTCCACAAAATATTCCACAAAATTACAGTTTATATCACGAACACACCAGCTGGCTGAAATGTGATTTTTTAATACGGACTGCGAGAGGTTATAACTATCTAGGTTAGGCATTCAAAATACATTATCAATGACATTAATAACCTACAAAACACTTGACAAATGAAAGGGCAAATTGATATTGAAATATCGACTTAAAAAATTCAAAAAGTCACTGTGAGTTAAATGTGATCCACTGATCCGTACTGTACCGTAACACATAGTAAGGGTAATTAATATCATAGACTACTGTGTAAATATATCGGCCAAAAATTGAGTGGCATATAATGACATATAACTATATTTAATTCATTTAGTGTTTAACCCTATTTCGGCAGGGGGAATAACACCCCCACCCGACCTAACCATTTTTTCTGGTCTTTTTTAACCTTTGGATTGAATATTTTGTGTATTAACGAGCTACATGTTCTTTATCTTAGCCTTAGGCACTGTTAATGACACAATATAACGAATTTCCTTTCCATTGTTAATATGTGAACCATTCACTTGAAAGGTAACCGTACGGTCCCGGAAAAAAACGGATAACAGGGGGCCTACAAAGTTGAATAAAACTTCTGTTTACTTAAAAGACGGTCGAATTTCATCCTAATTGGAAACTATAAGACCAATGGAGCATTATTTGAACTGGTTTCGATACTTATGATCAATTATTAGATTGATGACGTCATGTGGTACGTCATCAGAATAGTCATTTGACAAAAAAGCTAAGGTTCCCTTTCTACTGAAATGTTCACATATGTCAACAAATCATTTCGATAAATATACCTTCAATATCTCAGCCGCATGATATAATGTAGTAGCCTGCTACATAATACCATGCGGCTGAGATATTGAAGGTATATTTATCGAAATGATTTGTTTACATAACAATGAACAGGAAATAATACTTTATTACGTAACAATATGTATGATGTCAGAGTTTTGACGTAATAACATGCAAAATATTAGCGGCGAGGTTGTATAGTAGAGCAGAAATAATTATTTGGTACCCCCCCCCCCGCTGAATAGGGTTATAAATGCTGGTGTACTGAAGTCTACTGTTCTTTTACAGACACGTCTCTTGGATATGCATCTTTCTTTTAGATAAGCTTTTTCATGGCCTTTTATGTTCAGTTTCAATTATTTTATAAGACTTCGTTTAAACTGAACTAAATCTGGAAAAACGTCATTTGAAACGTCTGAGACGTACGTGACCGCCGTGACTTGCGCTTTAACCTGATATTTTACACATGACGTTTCCGCAAGGAATACTTCAGAATGTTTGCACGATTTTCTGTAACTTAGATGATAATCATTGATAATTTTAGAAATTGAAGATAAAATTCATCTTTTTCGAAATTAACTACTAAATGCTATAAGTGCAACTATATTCTTAAGGTGAAAGGCCCAGGGGTTCACAGGCTCCATTTTGAAAAAAATGTAAAAAAATAATTTATTTTTATATTTCTCAAAAACCATAATAGATATGGAGATGAAACTAATAGATTTAGTTAGTTATCATATTTATATATAATTTTTGGAGAGAAAAAAGTTTATAAAAGACTTGAAAATTTTGGACAATTTTAAAAACAAATTAAAAATCAATAAAATTCATTTTTTTCAAAAATATTTTCATACACTATTAGTTTTAAATGTATTCTAGACGCTGCTTAGCTTTTTTAGTGAATAGTTTACAATGTTTTAGCAGATTAGATTGGATAAGCTCAAATTTAGTTTACGTCAAAGGTGATCAACATAAAGACATCGTGATACTTTTGTGTTCAAAATATGCAAGCAATTTACTAAAAAAGCTAAGCAAAAACATATCAAACAAGTTAGCTATGCATAAATTGTTTTCTTCATGACTTTATTCAAAAGCTATGTACCAAAAATGTTACACATTTTGAAAATGTTTCAGAACTAAATTTATTTTGTTCTACATGATTT
Source organism: Cephalothrix spiralis (assembly GCA_032353305.1). Taxonomy (NCBI): domain Eukaryota; kingdom Metazoa; phylum Nemertea; class Palaeonemertea; order Archinemertea; family Cephalotrichidae; genus Cephalothrix; species Cephalothrix spiralis. Next base: position 8,172 of record JAUCNG010380037.1, read on the forward strand.
AATCAATTTAAAATTGATTTTCTGTGGTCATTGTTATACAAATCAACAAAAGATAATTTCAACAAATTTTGGATCAAATTTAGAGTTTCTTACTATTTAATATTTTTATTTTGCTTACTTCAACAATATCAAAAATGGCCGATAATGCACCCCTGGGCCTTCCACCTTAAAACAAGCTCTCTGTTGTCACTGCTGTTGTACTTGTTATATGTAAAATGATTGTGAAATCTACGTTACGCTAGACTGACCCCTAATCCCGGAAGCCTATGTAACTAATTACTAAATCAGCAATTTTATTGTCTAAAAACATGTGTTAAGACATCCGACGAATATACTCCAATACGTCATTGGAATCAAAATTTCCTCAATTTCAAAGTATCTGAATTTCGGGACCACGCGTTACTACGGGATTCCGTGTGACGTCATCACTAAAATTGCGTGAAATTGGTGTAAAACACACCTAAATTACTACACGAGTGAAAGTGAAACTAAACCTTTTGTAATAATTCTATCAAAACGAAACTTTATAAATCATATAAAAGGCCCTATTTCAATACCCAAGATGAGTTTTAGCTAATTTCAACCACTTACACCAACCTAAAATGCGCGCAGCACGTGGCACTATCTCAATTTATCTTAATCGACCACTACCAAAATACATTTGTATGTTGATTAGTGGTACGTCTCCACTCCCAAGCAACCATATCGACATTCCAAAGACCATACCGGTACCCAATGTTCTCTATAGCAGAAAAGAAGAAAAAAGAGACACGAAGAACATCAAAATAATAAAATAAGGCTGATTTCATCAAATTTTCGACTAACTCAGCAATATTATCATACAAAAGCCGCCATTTTGAAAAATATATATTTTTTTCAAAATGCTCCCAATACATACAGGTTTTCTTTCTTCATTTATCGAGAGTATAACATTTCTGGAGCTTTATTCCAGATTTGACAAAACAAATCAAAAGCAAAGCTTTTTAATGTCTAAAACAAGCTTGATGAACCCCCATATAGGTCGAAGTTGGTTGAGTAGTGCAAACTAAAAGCGCATACTGCATATAGTCACCAAAATTGAAAATATCCAGTCAATTACAGAGAATAATGATTATGATGATGCCGATGATGAAAACACGAAAACAGTAATTTTAATCCAAGAAATGCGATGATTTAATAATCAGAATAGTTCACCAAACAGACTAAGAGAAAGTTTGCCTATCATAACCAATATTCCAGATTTGCCTTATCGCATGCCATAAATACAACCTGCCAAAGACTAAGGGTAGGATAAACATAAGAACTTCCCCTCAAGTGTTGTTTAAACACTATTATTTTTTATTCAATTCATTGGTAACCTAATACCAAAAATTACAAAGCAAATACTCGAAAATAATTCAAAATATTTTGATATCTGAAGCCTAATTAGGAACGTACCCAGATAAGTCCACTTTTGAGTCACTAAGTCCAAGTTTAGTACACGATTTTGGGTTATAACTCAAAATCTATGAATTTCTGAGGAAAACGGTAATGCCACTTTTGAAAGAACTTGAAAAGATTTATTCACTGATAAAATTGACGTCGTCAAATCTCAAATGAAATAGCATAATCATGCAGTATCTATATTCCGCATTGAGGGTGTAACGATCTATTTGTCAATCACATGTTCCCTAGCGAAAATATTGCACGTGCGAAGGTATAATTTGCATTAATGGCAAAAACATGATTTTTTCTGATTTTTTTGAAAGATCACGTTTTTTGCCCCAAAAACCCATGGGATTGGGAAAAAATCTAAGCCGCAGGAGGAATCAGCATTTGCCAAGATACAGTTTGTTGGGGTCAACTACCCGCCATGAGGGAGGATTTTTTGTACCAATTTTGCCCTCACTAATATTCTGGTGAAATAATAGGTCCCTACGAACCATACGACCAATCAGCGACGTGAACCGAATCTGATTCTAGTCAGTGTCCCTAACGAACATGGTGCCGACAGTCTCTTTGCGAGTCCTGGGTCTATGGGGGGACTGAAACCCGGGCCCGGAATCATAACCTCTTCGCCATCTTATTTATTAAGTTTCAACAGAAGCGATATAACCTCAAATATTGCTTCTGGTTTTTTTTAAACCGTCTCCAATAACAATTGATAATTGCTGAGAAATGATGGTCATTTACTGGGACCAATATGTGGGCTTATCTGATTCGAATGATAGTGGTCAATAACTGGGTTATAAGCGATACAAAATGACTCTGAAGATAAAAGAATCGTGGTAGCTTATTGATCATTAATAGAGAAAAATATCCACCTATCCTATAAACAAAGTGGAAGAGTAGCCATTGTTTCGGTTTATAGGTTGGCTATACATTGCGGAAGCGGAGTCGGTAATTGGTAAAACGTGATTACAGGTCAAGGTCAATCAAAGGGATGCCAGATCATAAAATAAAATAAATCATATTCTTTTCTAAACTCAGGGTCAGATGACGCTCCGTATCTTTGTTATACTGTGATCCAACTACGTTCTAAACGTGGTCGGATCACAGTATAACAAAGAGATGAAGCGTCATCTGACCCTGAGTTTAGTATGGTATCAAATTTAAGGCCACATCTGGAAGCATAATTTCGGTTTAGTAATCTTCTTGGACGAGGTTGAAACGCGATCATAGGTTCAAATCGTACCAAATTATTGGGAACTGGTGCTCTATATGCAACCTCGTTCCAAAAGATTTCTAGACCGAAATGCTGCTTTGAATATTGAATTTAAAGAGGAACACTTACGTCTATTAGGTCTATGAACTACACTATGAACCATTAAGCCTCATTCATTGAACACTGAACACGTATGAAACTCCAAAGATAATGTTCAACATCTACCTTAGAACTTATACACATTTACATACTTATACCTAAACAATGAATATAGACAACTACTTATGTAAACGGTTAGATATCTGAAGAATAAAGCAGTAACTTACTCCATATTCCTGATTTTGATGGTAGA
>JAUCNG010380148.1:0-11158 GCA_032353305.1 Cephalothrix spiralis
ATAATCAGCCATAATGCTATAATATTTTTCTTCTTCTTGTTTCAGATCTGCTTGAACGGATTGGAAATATTGTCAATTCTAGTCGAGAGGATGGGAAATGGCTTTAAACCTCATGTTTCAACTGGTAAGTCGCCAATAGCTTTTGGCTTTGATGCCGGAGGTACCCGGTTCGAGATACGTGCTTGACACCACTTTCCATCTTGAAAACCCTCGGGCAAGTTCCGTAGCGTACACATGCCTTCTGAGTGGCTCGGTCAGGTTAAATGCGTGGAGTCGAACGCTGTTAACCTGACTCTAATCGGTATATATATAAATAAGATAAGGAGTGAGGGGCATATACGAATAAATGCTCGTGCAAGTGGACCGTCTGTGTCTATTTCGAGAAGTCCATCTGACGCCCGTCATATCATAAGTGATTAAAATGTTCCGCTATATCGTAATGTACAACTACTCGAAATCATATTATATAAATTATTGCTTGATTTGCCATAATCGAGTATTTGTGCGTTATTGTACTGAATTTTTTAATTAAAAAATTTTCTCAATTTCATTTTCAGTGATACCAGTATTAATTGACAGAACTGGAGACAGCAAGGACCAGGTATAAAACACCATGTCAGGATATTTATTTCTCAGATTATTTAGTTATAAAGCTTTCTTTAAACTTAACTTGTTCTCTCGATTGAACTGTGAACTTCAAATAAAGTTATCGTACAGGCCAAATTACTCATTGATAAATAGACTCAGACATTTAAAAAAGTTAGTCATTATTCAAATTTTAATGAACTTTTTAAGTTTTTGCCTAAAAAATATGATATTTCCCATCAATCTAAATTTGTGTTTTAATGTGAATATTTTCAATTTCTATCGATTTCTATGAATAGTAAATCAATTAATAAGCAAAAATTTTTTGTTTGAAGTAAAGGAAAGTTAAAATCCACTCATATTGTCTAGAAAATCTCCTAAAATATTGCTCAGAAATCTCCTAAAATCTCCTTAAATTAAAAAAATCTCCTAAAATCCTAAAATTAAGATAGCAAAATCACATTTCCTGAATCACATTTTCGGGAAATTGGGAAATTTAACTTTTAGCTCCTTTGGAGAGATATATGTAGCTCAATTATAGTAAGACAGATTTGCACCAAATTAATATTTTATTTGAAAGAGAAGACCATGATCTATTATTAAGTGATCACTTGCATGACTAATATGGACAATTCATAATTAAGTCACATATGACGTCATCAAACTATTATACATTTTGTTAAATCACACTGTATTGTGTTTACATTAACGTTTTCTTACAATAAGAAGGATAAAGCTAATTTTGCTATGTCTATCAATTTCCTTTCAAGGTTTTTTAAAGAAAATAAGAAAGAAATTTTGACTGACAACGTCTATTTCAATTTATCTTGAAATGAACTTTTAATTGTTTCATTTTTGAGAGTTACTCTATCCTCAATTGATTATTTATTTTTATCAAATTTTCTTCCATAAATAATCTTTTTCAATTATCGTTTCAGATTCGCGAAGCTGCTATTGAAATTTTAAAAAATATCATGGACGTTTCCACTCCACAGGTACGTTGCTTCTTTTTAATTAAATTCTTGAAGGACCACTTCAAGACGTTAACCTACAATTATATCTGCAAAATATGCTCTGGAATATGGGGTGGGGGTCCGTTAAGAGCTCTGACAACGGGACTGTGAGGCATTGGAGTGAATAAAAGTCAACTGAAAGTTAAAAATCAAAGATAAAGTCAAAAGAATTAAAAACCAAAAGTTTAAAACTTTTAGAAGTATAATACACAGCTTTATGAAACTTTTGGTGTCCAAGGTTAAAACCCCAGTTTTCACCCCCCCCCCCGCAGCTGAAAAGTTTGGGCGTTAATGTTTAAAAAAGGGTCTATCTGAATTTGGGACCTCGTGGCCCTTTACTTTTTGGAGGGCCCCAAAGATCAGATTTGTTTTGTAATGATTAATTATGGTTATAAATGGCAAAAGTCCAAATTTAGGAGATGGGTGGGTACCTAATTCCATTTTGAAGTTTTTTCAATGCCCCGCCCCCCTTCAAGATGCTATTTTCGATGGGGGAGGGTCAATATATTTTGTCTCTCAAAAATATATATTTATCGGCCCCAGTACAGGGGCTCAGAAAAAAATAAGTCAGAATTGAGTCGGACCTTTCGAAAACATAAACTGGAACTTGCAAGCTTTCAGAAAATGTTTAAGGGTTGATGGGGTTAAGGACCGTACTTCCTAGATTTTCGCGGGGAGGGGGTTTAAAAATGGCATCTGAACATTGAATATCAAACGTTCTATAAACCTGAGAATATTAAATTAAATTATGACTATGTCGAAAGCAGTTCGTTTTGCTTAAAATTATGACCTGATGAACCCAATGGGACTTGGCCTAGTCAGTATTGTTTAATATCTCCATAAGATATTTACATTTCGCTTCAAAATCATACTTAAAACTCTTATAGCAACCTTATATAGAAAATTTGTACTTCTTAAGTAAATGATATTCTACTTAATATAGATTCTCTAACAGGTTTTGTCTAGAAGTCAGAACTTATCTACCGCTATGTAAAAATCACAAGTGGGTTTGAAATTTCCGATTTTACGTAATTTGTACAAAAATATGCGGTTACTTCACAGGCATTCTACAATGTTCTAAAAGTCACATTTAAATGTTATAGGCAAAAATATACCTCCTATCTCCCAATATCTTATCGTAAACAACTTCTGATCGTCAAAAATATATTGACAGATAGACTAAAAAGGCTTTGTACGTCTTGACAAAATACAATGACTGATAATTTTTTATAAAGAATATTTTTAATATCTCATATCAATATCAGTACATGTTACCTTTTAAAAAGTCTGTTAATAAAAAGTTCATAACAATTTGTTTTGCCTATTTGGATCGATTGATAAATTTGTATAAAGATTTCTTTAGTCATGAAAATAAATGAAAAATTAGTTTTTCCTAAATATTGATCCTGATTAATCACATAGAAGTAGGACATTTTATATATTTTCATTTTAGGTATAGACATAGACAAATGGTATAGACATAAAGTCCTGGATTTTGTTGTCCAAAATTAAGCCCTCCCCAAGTCCTACTTTTAAGTTACCCCGGTACCTGACCTAATTTTTTTGTTGGGACCTTCTTTTTTCAAAGTTAGACCAAAGATTATTTTTTCTGTCTTATGACTTAAGTGAAAAATATTCGAAAATTTTATATCGTACCTTTGATTCTATATGGAGAAAATTATTTTGTTTAGAACCTCTGATACATTTTTTTACAGTTTATACGCTGAAAAAGACCATCTGAGGACCTCGTCCCAGGGGCTCTGATTGATTTGATATAGTAACTGAAACTACTGGGGACGAGGGCCGGTCCTGAGACGGTCTCTGCAAAAAATACGGTCTTCAGCTGGGCTTTGGGTCCTCATGCAGATGAGTTTAGTTGCAATAAATACGGTCCCCAGATGAGCTCTGTGAGTCTGTGTCCTTTGACGGTCGGTCCTCAGCCAGACTTGGACAGCTGGTTAATAATTTTTTTAATCACGAAAATTGGTCAAGTTTTTATCACTGATGCTTTCAGTTGAAACGCTCGTCTATTTTGAAATACTATTTTTCCACCTCACTCCGCTCGTCTCCTTTGAAATGATTAAATTAAATATTCTATTCCAGGATGAGAACAGCGCTGGGGTAAATTTATTTGCAATCTCACAAAACACGATATAATAGAGACTAATGCATAATGCCTTATCTAACAAAACCTAAATCTGTGCTTCACTTTATTACGTGCTATATGTAAGGGTAATAAAAGTCGGGCATAAAATTCGAATCCATCAAATGTCAAATAAAATTGACATTTACATGTTTATATCTCTGACATGATTATTTGACTGTGTCAGAGTTTGTAAACATTAAAGCATATATGATACATGTATGTCCAGTCCACAGTTAAGTCCTGTATTATGAAAAAGCACATAATAGATTTAATTATATTTCTACAATATATGCTGATCTGATCTTATAATTAACAAAAAGGTAACAAAATTTTAGGGATCTAAAGATTAAGAATTATTAATATCTTCGTTTTATTGTGTTAAAAACACAATAAAACTTGTTTTATGAATGAGGTAGAAATTCCTCATTGTAACCAAACCACCAAAGAATTTAAATAATTTGATGAGGTAAATTTTGAAAATTAAAAAAGTATCTAATCTTCGTTTTACATTGTTTCAAGGTAAACAATAAAACATGGTTAATATTTTCAGTTTTGAAAATAAAAATACATCAGTTGATAAATTATTCTGAATTGAACATCAGCCTTTAATAAATAATGTGCAAGTTTAGTTTTTTTTTAAATATCTTCTATGAAAATTAATTTGATTGAGTTGGCCCTTTACATTTGGTTTACCCACCACGGACAAAATGTAGGCCTACATACACAATACACATGTACGCCTAGGGGATACCGCAACCCCTAGGCGTATCTGTTGATAGCTAAAATGATTTTGTAAAAGGGCCCTGTAGGCTGTTTATTCCTTTTTTTCCTAGACTCCCTTTGACCAACTCCTAATAAAAATTGACTAAAATATATGAGAATTTTGTTCTAAATTATTAGTGAAGAAGTTAGTGAAGAAGTTGAGTTTAATAATCTGAGATAACGTTTGAAATAATTAATTAAAATCTTAACTAAATAATATAATAATCTGTTTTGTTAACTTCTTTAAATTATAATAATGAACAAACGATTTGAATAAATATTGACGTTTGAAGTAAGAAAAATAAAAAAATACTGCAACTACCAAATAATCTATTACCTAATTTATACTGGTACCACATTTACCAATATTGCAAGTACTTGCTGTTCGGGGTGACCAAATGTCTGGAAAACCTGGAAATGTCATGGAATTCCAAAATATATTGTCCTGGAAATATCATGGCAATCTTTGAATGAAATGTGGTCATGGCAAAATTATTTGTCGTGACTGTTATTTGGGCACTTGTGAGTGAAAAATGTCGCGACTGACTGTCTTCCCAGACTTGTTCAAGATGTCGCGACCGGAAATTTTCTGGAATTTTCACGAAATTTTGTTTTCAGAAAGTTGTGATCACGTCACCCTGTAATAACATACTCATTCTGATATGATACTTGAATGAACTAACATCTCATAGCTTTTTTCTATTGGCTGCAACATTATAACACTAGTGTCTATTTTAAAACATAAATCTAAGGCTAACAAATTGTTTTTTTAATGCAAAACAGTTGAATAGAAAATAACAGGTGTCCTCTGTCTAAAACATAGATAATCAATAATGAAATGAAATCAATTGACGAGAATAAAACCTGTTACAAAATTGAGATTTACATGATAAATATTAGATTATAATGTTTTGTTTTGTGAATGGTGAACGATAGGTTCTATGTGTTAGGTTTTCGATACATGTCCAATAACGACAGTTTAATCGATCAGTTTGACATTCGATAATTTTGTTATTGTCAAATCGACAAGTTGACATTTTTAATTGACAATTTAGATTTTTTAGAAGAGGGAGAAATATGGTTCTTCTAAATTTTAGATATCCTAAAATCTCATTATTTCTCATAAAATTTGATAAAAGTGCTTTGATTTATTGAAAAGCAGAAATATTTAGTTTGTATAGAAGGAAAGTTATTAGAAAATTAAAACTCATATTTTCCTAAAATCTCACAAAAATTGTTCAAAAAACCCCTAAAATCTCCTAAATTAAAAAAACTCCTAAAAATAGCAAAAATGACTATGGGGCCTGTAAATGTCATAAATGAAAAAAATCAAAATTGACAAACTGTTTTATTTGACAATTTCAAAATTGGTTAAGCTGTCCTTGGACATAACTCAAGTTTGAAGTATGTTCTTCTTCTTTCGAGACTCTAGGCTATACTATAAGCATTTATATGCATGAACCCTTTAGTATCATTACATTTTATATTTCGTTAATGGCGAAAATAGCTAAAAAAATTAAGTAACTTTTAGAATGTAATGTACAAGCATGAACATTCTTGTTCCCACTACTTTCTTACATCCCCATCTTGATGCTCTTTCCTTCTAGGCATGATTATGAATATACATGTATCATCAATTTGTTATTGTAACATTTATATATCATCAAAATAAAAATATAATTTTTTTATTTTTCAGTATGTTGTAGAGAGAATGACTTCAGCTTTTGGACACAAGCTATGGAAAGTAAGAGAATCGGTGCTGCTATGTATAAAAGCTGCATTAGAGAAGTACGTATATAATCAGTGTAACAGTTCAGGGTGAACCTTGAAAGTCAGGGAATTGAAAATTGGTCAGGGAAAGTCAGGGAAATCATCTTTGTGGTCAGGGAAAATTTTCGGAAATACCAAAAAAAATGTCGTGTCTTATACTTAATTATAATTTTCGGCGCCCGCAGCTCAGCTTTATTACATTGGTTTGTAAGATTTATATTAAGTTGAGCATAGTTAAGCATAGTGCAATGCCAGATTTTCATTCCTGGAAGTCTGTCCCTTAATTGGGGCAGTCAGCCTCTATCGGTTCGCCAGACCTGGCCTAGGTCCAATTCTTCATGCTAGTCATGAAACACAATTCTGCGGACCCCCCAAAGAATTAAAATTTTATAATATAAATTCAATGATTTTTCAGAATTTAAACGTCATTTCAGTCGTACGAATTGTGATTAATACTGAAAAGCACTCATTCTTGGATTATCTCCCCTTAGTATATTTGAAGATTGCTTTACAGCCATATCAGGCCATGGTCATCACAATTTGTACTGCAGGTCATGCAGGGGTTATGTTTAAGTTAGAGAAATAATAAATTATTAGTTGAACAGGTCTGAACAGGTTGATAAACAAGTTGATATTCATCATTAAGCCAATTACATCATTTATACCAACTGTATATATGACCAGATAGTTTCCATCAGTATCGGAATCGCCGGTACTTCGCTAGTTTCAGTATCGTTCATGTCATGTCCCTTTGCAAACCCTGGTTGGGAAACATGATTTAGCAAAAACTCTTCAAGGTACAGAACCCCTCTCCGACCCTACCAATAATATGTTACTAGCTCTTACTACATTGATTGATATTTTTTAAAGCTATTAATTAATGTGTCAATAATGTTTAATTACATATTATTGCCTGAAAATTATGCCTGTACCAGCAATTAAGAAGTTAAACAATTTACTCTGGCCTCCTTAATTTCTCTTGATAGTGTTTTGGAAGTTATTATGTGTATTTACAGTATATATATGTTTACATAATACATTTGTTGGTCTGTACTTGTGGTACTAAAGGTGATCGATTTGTATTATACAAATTTACAAAATGCATAGATGCATTTTCTATTGTTTATGGATTACTTTAGGAAACTAGAATGTAAATACTGTTTCCGGTGCCTTGAAATTGATTATTCTGTGCATCATCTCCAACACATTAGGGCAATTGTTGTAAAATAATTTTGATTTTTCCAGATTTTTCGGATAAATTTTGCACCTTTTCGGATACATTTAGTGATCCTTTAAGATTAATTTGGTAATTAACCTAATTTAGGGTGACCACTAAAACCTGGAAAACAGGAAAAAATCAGGGAAATAAATACTGATATTGGTTAACAAGTCAGTGAAAAGTCAAGGAATTTTCAAATTTTGATGAAAGTTGGGGAAAGTTAGGGAAATATATTTATTTTTAATCGATCAGAATTTATTCTGTATTGTAAATCGATTTAAAATAAATAACGTTTAAATAATTAAAAAAAAAATTAAAATAAAATAATATATATTTATGTACAGTATATATATTTAAATAATTATTTGTCATGAAATACATTTTTGTGACAAATAATGTGTTGCGAAAGACAATTTCATGGCAAATTATTTGTTGCTTGGACAGGGAAATTTGTTGAAATGGACAGGGAAAAGTCAGGGAATTTTGAGATTAAAAAAAAAGTGGTCACCCTGTAATTAACAAGTCATCATTTTGTATTTTTCTCAAAAACATATAATTGATAGTAAAGGCGACAAGGTTTCATGTTGCTACTCTTGGTATCAATGACAATCTTAAGACTATGAATTATTTTGTTCTCTCCTTTGAAAGTTGGGGAAAGTTAGGGAAATATATTTATTTTTAATCGATCAGAATTTATTCTGTATTGTAAATCGATTTAAAATAAATAACGTTTAAATAATTAAAAAAAAAATTAAAATAAAATAATATATATTTATGTACAGTATATATATTTAAATAATTATTTGTCATGAAATACATTTTTGTGACAAATAATGTGTTGCGAAAGACAATTTCATGGCAAATTATTTGTTGCTTGGACAGGGAAATTTGTTGAAATGGACAGGGAAAAGTCAGGGAATTTTGAGATTAAAAAAAAAGTGGTCACCCTGTAATTAACAAGTCATCATTTTGTATTTTTCTCAAAAACATATAATTGATAGTAAAGGCGACAAGGTTTCATGTTGCTACTCTTGGTATCAATGACAATCTTAAGACTATGAATTATTTTGTTCTCTCCTTTACTATCCCAGGCTATATCATGAGAAAGTCGATTGCGTATTCTGTTACAGTTCAGGGTCTACCAAAAGCAAGGGCTTAACAATCAAACGAACAACAAATTCCTTTACTTATGATATAATTACCTCTCTAGAAATATTTTGTTTACTACTTTTTGGTTTATTTCTTATTAATTCTTACATGGAATTTCTTTCCTTCAGATATGGTGCCAAATCTGTCAGCTTATCCAAACTAGTTCCAGCAATATGTACTTGTGTGAACGACCAGAATAGTCAAGTTCGCGAATCTGCCATCAGCACTTTAGTTGAAATTTATAGACACGTTGGAGAAAGAGTCAGACAGGATATAAAGAAGAAAGAAATCCTTTCAGCTTCCAAGTGAGTCGTCATTTCTTTATACATTTTCAATTTGATCCACATCTTTTTTTTTTTACAATTTTGAATGAGCAATATCTATGTTTTTGTCGGACTGCTAACGACCTAAATGTCGGACAACGTATGGTTACAAAATGACCTATCTTGGTGAATACTTGAAAGATAATTTAGGTTTCATTTGCACCAGTGTGTGAAGTGCACCGGAGGCTGGGAGTGGTGCCGGGAAATGTCTAAATAGAGCTGCTTAGCGCTATCGCTAGGATCGCTCAAAGCGGTGCTAGGCATCGCCGGCGCGGACACATGCTAGCGCTATCTGTCGCTACGAGATCACTGTGAATCGCCCATTGGGCGGAAATTTTTAGATATTTTCATAGAAAATCCGCTTGCAAAGGAAACAAATAAGCTTCGGAGTTTTGTGGATCGGGGTGATTCACAGATTTTCATTTCATGGCAAATTTACGTATGTCACAACCATTCATTCAATTTTGTAGGAACTTTAGATAACCCCTTTTAGATCTATGCCGATGGGTGATTTTACTCTAGCGTGAAAAACTTATTGACAATATAAGTATACAAACATATATATTTTTACTAAGTAGCTATTTAAAAAAATTTGTAATAAAACGCATACACAAAGAAGGTCTAATAAGAGTTAAGTGAATGGCAGAGACATACGTCATTTTTATATTCGTTACTGGTTAATCCTTCCTCCGGTGCTGTGGCGCTCGCCTTTCAATCGGAAAGTTGCAGGTTCGAGACTCCCTAGGGGTACAACCACAGACCGGATACTGAATGGCTCAGGGTAAACCGGACTCTTATCGTTATATATATATACACAAGTTTATGGAACTTTTAGGGTTAAACCTTCAGACCCAAGTTTTCGGCTCCCGCCAAAATGACAGACCGAATACTGGGTGGCTCGGGGTAAACCGGACTCTTAACGTTATACATGTATACGCAAGTTTATGGAACTATTGGGGTTAAACCTTCAGACCCCAGTTTTCGGCCCCCGCCAAAATCTCGGAAGTGCGGGCCTAAACCCCATCAACCCTTATATTTTTAGAAAGCTTGTAGAAATTCTAGGTTCAAGTTTATATTTTCGAAAGGGTCTGGCCCACTTTGGGGCCTCAGGGGCCTAATTAACATTTTTTCGAATTTTTTTAAATTTGCCCTGGGCTCCTAAAATTGATCAAAAATGGTATCTTATTGTTGTATTGGACCATGCAGATCAGAAAATATCGGTTTTGACCCTTTTTTGAAAACTGGGGTCTAAAGGTTGGTCGCGAATAGTTCCATTAAACCTGTGTATAGAAATAGATTAGGATGCGGGGCATATACAATACATGTACGGGAAAATGCTCGAGCAAGCGGACCGTCTGTGTCTATTTCGAGACGTCCATCTGACGCCCGTCATATTAGTTAACTTTCTAAGTTTTTTGTGAAATATGTCATTTGATCTTAAGTAGTTAATTTATAAAAAGTGTTAATTAACAACCACTTTAAAATGACAAACCCTGAAATTTAACCTTAATTTAAAATATTTTAAAATGCTGAACATTTTGAAAATACTAAAAATAAGTGAAATAGACCTTTTCTATTTGTTGTTCAAACTTGGGAATTCTCTTCAGTATTTTATTTCAAACGCTGTGAGCTTGAAATCAAAGATAATACCTTCCTTTACACCTCGTTTAGATAACTTAGCTATTTGTTGTATTCCGTTTATGTAGGGGTACATATGTTGGCTAACTGGTATCTCACTTTAATGTGATATATATTGTTTTTGTCTTTTCTTCCAGACTTAATGTGATATTTACAAAATTCGACGAATTACAAGATTCGGGGAATATGCTAGCCGTTGAAGGTAAGAGAGACGTATAATAGGGGTAGTCGATGAAAATATTTATTGTTGTATTTAGACAGTGTAGTATGTTCACCGAGTTTGGGAATATGACGGTGAATTTAGGGATGGCCGCGACCGAAATCTGGTCCGGAGCTCGGGATCAGGGTCGAGTCGATCATTCGGAGTATGTGCCTCGGTGGCTTAGTGTTAGAGTGCTGGCGTTGAAATCCAGGGGTCCCTGGATCGATACCCAGTCTCGACACACTTTCCATCGGGGGGACCTTAAGCAAATTCCTCAGCGCATAGCTTCCTGGGTGGCTCGGTCAGGTTAAATACGTGGCGTGGGACACTGTCCCTCCCTTCGGGGTAAAA
>JAUCNG010380259.1:0-11157 GCA_032353305.1 Cephalothrix spiralis
TATCTATAACGTCAAATTGACTTGAACTCTTTGTCGATAAACAATAGTTTGAAAATGATATTTCAATAATAATAATATGAATACTGATACTGGCCCAAGGCTAGGGGTGACCGAAATAAACGACTGAGGGAATATGACGTCATGACCAGGGCCAAGTGTCCGTGCTAAATAATATTGCGGGTTTGAATTTAGCACTACCACCCGAACTACGATCAAGCGTTTTAAAAGTATATTCAACATCGCCCAGGTTAGTAAAATTTATTGCGGAATTTGGTCCGATGGGTTGCGATTATCAGACTACATACATGATTGTTACTGGAATAATTTTTCGTAATTTCAGTTGATAATTTTCGTATAAGAAGTTAACCAATAATTTCATAAATCGTTAATTATTTACCAAAAATCGTTAAGTTTTTAATTGTGAAAATGCGCTAGGATCGGCTAGAGCGGCGCTAGGCATCGCAGTCCTTTTAATTTTTACTGTACTCCAACAGGGTGACCACAACTTTCTGAAAACAAAATTCCATGACATTTCCATGACTTTTCCCCGACATATCCAGAAATTTTCAGTCGCGACAACTTGAAAAATTCCGAAAAACAGTCGCGACATCATTTTCAACTGCCAAATAACCCAGCACAACAAAAAAAATTACCCGGGCCGGACGACATTTATTTTTAAAATTCCATGACATTTCCAGGTTTTCTCTAGTTTTTTCAATTTTCCATGACAATTTGTGCCAAGTTTGGAATTCCATGACATTTCCAGGTTTTCCGGCATGTGGTCAACCTGTCCAAATAGGCCTACTGCATGTTTACAGATAAGGCCATAAAATTGAGCCAACTGTAAACTTTTTTGATAAGGAAAATAATAATTACCGAGTATTTTAATTGCACTCGTTTCCTCAGTCCTAATCATCATCTCCCACTCCATCCACTCGAATTTTTCAGTCGAGTTACCCGAATCATCAGGAATGTCAGTCATATTGCATTTCCAAAATCGAACCTGAAGAAAAACAATTCGTTACATAAAGTGTTAGTCTGGTATACAAGACGTTACTCGATGCGAAACTTTTCACATCGTGCAAGTTAATGTATAAACGAAAGTGCAAAAAATTTTTGTTTATCAAACTAATAAAGTGTAAGCCCACAAGCAAGCTCGATAATTTTTCAACCGAAAAATAGAGGGAAAATCCCGCAAAAAAGGTAATTATTTTAGAGAGTACACTGAATATTTCTTAATTTGATTGGACTTTGTGATCGACAGTGACATTCGTCTTTGAGGCCGATCACATATCAGCCTGGTAACCGCCTTGTCGGCTACGTCGGCTACTCTTATACACTTATCGAATAGCGTGTTTTCATTACACACCAAGCCGAGGTAATTTAATTGACGCAATTGCCTTTGATTATGCATTTACGCAACCAAGTCCCGAGCACTAAGGATCAGTCGGCGAGAGATCAAACGGGGATCTCACCCACGACAATAAGATTAGGTGTCTCATGACTGAATGAAAGCCTAACATCTTAGCCTATTACTGATACCAACGTTAATAAATTCATGTCACACATGACATGACAGCGATAAACCGATTTTAAAATGGACATCTTGGGCAAGTTTTTAAATAAGCAAAATAGCAACATCTTACCCTTCCATCAGAACAGGCAGTTGAAAACAGATACGGTGCATAGCATGCTGGGTAGATGGATGCTGAGCTGAGATGACCTGCAGCAACTGACGCGTGTAAAACCTGTACACTTTCCGGTAGATCAAGCATTTGTGTGCAAACCTAGAAAAAAAATACACAATTTAGTGGAATTATTGAAATGACTATTAAGTATTGTACTTTTGGGAATGTCACCGCTAAAGTAAACGAAGAGTAATAAGGCTATGTGGTATCATTGGAAAGGTATTGGGACGGGGATTCCCAAAGGCTATATGCGAAAAACCGCATTTCTCTAAAAACCGCAGAACCGCATGTGACGTCACAACACGAATTTGAGAAAATGGCACCTAGCCATTTCAAGTATAAATTGGTTCCTTATTACATTTTTGGCATCAGTTTTTTATTAATATCCAACCGTTTAAGCTGTACTGAAATAGCTAAATGCGGTTTAACGCCGCTAGGGGCGCCCTTGTGACGTCATTTTATTTTCATGTAGCCTTAGGGAATCCCCGTAAAAGTCGGAATTTGAAGTAAATTTATTTTTCATTGAAATGGATACTTCTTCCTCAATTCAATTCAATATGCCGTGTAATTTATAACAGCAAGAATAATTTATATGTCTTCTATGCGACACGAGTCACAGACGAGTACAATATTGAAAGGACCTCTGTACTTTATGCGTTAAACACTGGTCCAAAAAATTGAAGAAAAAAATTGAAAAAAATCAAGAATTTGCACTCTAAGACTTGCTATACTCAGCCAGGAAGATTGGGTAATAATGGGCCATGTACAGAAGTATACATCTTGACAGCGGGGAGACCTCTATATTCTGCCCGCTGTTTACAATGAGTTTTATATGTGGAACGTATATAGGCGCAGTATTGCACGAATGACCAGCAGATTACAGATATCGACTAAAGAGGGCAATACATTTATATTAGTTATACTGATTTCGGAACAAGATGATATACCTTGGTTGTAGTAGTAGTAAACCTAAGAGATCCTTGTCTGTAGTTATTATTAACGCCTGGTGAAAGAGGAACTGGATCTTCATCATCTTCGTGGGTGATGAAATGGTCAGCATTATACTGTGACGTGTCGATCGGTTCTAAAAATGAAATAAGACATGAAAGTATATGTAATTTAATATAAAGTATCACAATAATATAAAAGTTCGATATTATGAGTCCGAAACATGAGAAAGGGTGTAACGAATAGATCGGGATATACATAATATGTTTATCCCGATCTATTCGTTCCAATCTTACTCAAGTTTCGGACTTATAACATCATATTTCTGGAATGAGCATTAATTTTTGTATAAAATAAGACATGAGTAGGCAAGCCGAGGGGCGAGAATCGATTTTTGTAGATGTAATTTCAGTAATTTCGACGTAATTTTAGTAACTTCGATTCACTTTCAAACTAATTATAATTTCGATTCTTGCCTACGCGGCAAGCTATATGTTCTCTTAGAGGCCATCTTTTTTTGACAACTAAATGTGCAAGCGAAACAACTAAAGACCGAAATAAGACCGAAGGGAGTCATGAGAACAAAATTAATTCTTATTACGAAATGGACCAAATACCGAATTTAAACAGACTTTTTGTTTTTCAGTTCCGTCTCAAGGGCCGTATGTACGCTCAAATTTACCGATTTTTAAAACCCTTCCCCTTTTTTCTTCTCTCGGTGTAGTGTCCAGTCAGACATATACCCCTTCGGACGAACATGTATGCCTTTTCGGCTTAATGAGATTTCGGCCTTACGTCTTTTCTATCTTAAATCTTCAAGGGCCCTCGGTATTTTGGGCTGGACCCACTTAGACAACTTGCTGTTTTCTTCATTTATATCAGTAAAACTTCATAATGGCCTAAACCAAGCTTCTTTCGCAACTGTAAAAATTTTTGTTCAAGATGAAAGTTTTGAAACCTACCATTCTCATCTGGTGTTGAAGAGATAACTATTCTCCACATATGCAGTACGGATCCATTATTGATTTTTTCGATGACAACCAGGAAGAAATGTTCTTCAAAAACGGTTATGTTACGTAAATCGATAAAAGCCTCTTTGCCCGCGTGACCTTTGCGGTCATATTCCGATGATTTTCTACCAGCTATCATTTGATCTTGAAAAATATGGAGAAATTGAGTATTTTGCCAGTCCTGAAACGAAAAATATATAAGGTAAAAGAAGATTCTAAGTACTCCGGAATACCGAAAAGGCATAACCATGAAAACAACCTAATGTATTTTGAAAGATGTTTTTGCATCTACAACTAGGGGCGACATTTCGTCTTTCCTATTTAAAAGAACACTTCCGACTTCTCTCATATACACTAAATCTCCAGGGGACTTGTCATACAAATTGTATAACACACGGTTCTGCGTTCATATTACATTTATAATAATGAGGAGAAGAGCAGACCGCAGAAAATGTAATTTAATGATACGTGGGATATATTTGTTTGGCCTTCATTATAACAAAACAAGTGAGTGGAAACAAAAAATGTACAGGGAGTCCCAATATTATGGAAAATAGCCAGATGACGTCATATTTTGACTTAATTATGAATTGACCATATCGCTGCTAGTTATTTCTAGAGAAAACCTGTTCTTCTCTTTCAAATAGAATAAATTTTGTGTAAATATGACTTACAACAACTGAGCTACATCAATTTCCCCAAAGGACTCAAAAGTTCAATTTCCCCACCATTATAAATAAACGTCCTGTCTCAGTTGAGAAAAAAGGTTTGTGAATTATTTAGGATTTTTTAATTTTTAAAAATTAACAATTCAATTTACTATTCACAAAAATATTTAACAAAAATAGAAATGCACTGAAAATATTCCAGATTCTCTCGATTTAGCATGGGATTTATGGTGGGGAAATGAGACATGAGGTTTTTCGGAAGAATCATCGTAGCTCCCTTAGACCAGTCTCTCAAATGCATATTTTTTTCAATTATTAAAATATTCATAATAAAGTCACAATATGACGTCATCTGGATGTTTTTTTTATAATATTGAGACACACTGTATAATATATCGGTGATTAATGCAATACATACCTGTTTTGCTTCCGAAATAGCTTCTAATTCTAAAATGCAGCCAGGCCTCGCTGTGCTTTGCAAACTCACTATCGTGAAGTCACAGTCTCCTGAATCATCTCCAGTTGGCTCGTCTGCCTGCTCTCCAAAAGCCGAGGAATCACTACTGGAGTGACTCATTGCAGTCTATAACAAAAGATAAAACAGATATAGTTCAAAAAATCACGTTTAACTAAATGACAAAAATAGACAAACAATCTTTGTTTATTTTTGGCATTTGATACGCAAATCAAACATTTTTTACATCTCTACATGTAGGTTGTCTTTTTTTGGTTTCCGCAAATGGCTTAAAGTTCAAAGGCATAAAATGTAAGAAATGAACAAACAATTAGGCTTACAAATAAGTATATTGTTTTGTTTATTTTTGACATTTTAGTAGCTTTTTATGCTTAAATCTTATGTCGATCAACATCGTAAGTACAATAAATGCTCTTTACTAATGCACGGTCGGGACCAGCACTTGGGGAAAAGCCCAATACAATAAAATACCATTTTTGTAATACTCTTTATACGATGTAGTCACTACATCGTATATAGAGTATTACAAAAATTGTATTTTGGAATTTTGGACTTTTTAAAACGCCCTTATGGAGAGATGCTCGTATTATGGAGGCGCCCAACAAGAAAGGTATTTCTGTATCATTTTTTGTTGCTGTCTCAGAGCATCAGAAGTTGTACTGTGGCCGAATTGGTTTGGGAAGAAGAGGTTGGGGCCGAATAGTTAGAGTCGAAGTGGTTGTGGCCGAAGTGGATGAGGATGCAGTTGTAGGAACCTAACTGGTTGGGGCCGAACTTGTTGGGTCGAAGAGGTTGGAGCTCTCAAGACCGGCACCCGATTACGTGTAGGCACCTCTCGTGTGATTTTAATTTTCGTTTCATGGAATACATGAATAACAGTGGCCTAATTAACTTTATATTATATATATGAAGGAACCGGCACAGAGAAAAAATTATGATACCGGATTGGATAAACAGCTTGGTGATAGGGGATTGCGCAGTCCAAATAACAAACAATTACTTACGTTTTTGCGGGTCGGATTCAGGGCATCAGCGAGCAGTGTTCTAGCATCTATCACAGCTTGAAATATACGTAGGCTCTTTCCGTCAGAGGCGACGAAGAGAGCACTTGGAGAATTACTACATGGTCCTAAAGACGAACTGAAAACAAAATTATATGCATATTACCATATATTTTCATTAATCCAGAAAGGGGCAAGGTGGGGATAAAAATAAACCTAGCAAGGGGTACGGTGCGAATTAAAATAAACCTCGCACACGAGCACGATGCTAGAATACATACAGTATTTACCGCATATAAAAAATGCAGTTGCCAGTATGCGGGGTAATCTCGGGTCCTTGACCGCTAACAAAACACAATTCCGCCAAACGCAAATATTCTCTACAAGAAATTCCGTAGCGGCGAACTCCTTATTTCGAAGAGCTAGTGATAATAACAACGATTCCCTACTATTTTTTTAATAAATACGTAATGCTTATTTCTGACATGCCGACGCTCGACAATTAAATCCGCGTAATTGATGGTGAAAAAGGAAAATTAATGACATTTATTGTGTTAAACTTTGACCCTGACAGTCCATCGCATACAAACCTATATAATAGTAAAGCACTTATCGCCCTCTACTAAATTTTATTTTAATAGGGTCAAACTCTCGTACACATCACGCTTCCTGTGGGGTGTGGCCTTCGCAGTAACCCAATTTGGGTCACTAAGCGGCGGCTCGTACGAACCCAAGCTGTCACGGTTGTGATGACTTCAATGCGGGCTGTAAGTCTAGTGCCTACACCAACCGACCGAGTTAGCATATAGGTTATGTATATTTTGATCAATACTTACCTAGGCAAGAGGGTTGGAACCCAGGCTACATTTGAGAATGCTGATATTTCTGGAGAATTAATCCTAGCCAATTCCACAATGCCACCCGATTTTGAAAGCGGGCCGACGCTGTCAACACGCCATAGAATAAGTTCACTACAAAATCCAACGGTATTGTTCCAATTTTTGCTATCCTTACTAAGTCGATGATTATGAATTGGGGTAGTCGGCTCCCCTTCCGGAATGTTATGATGTGATGTTGTAAGTAACAGAGGTAATACAGGATGACAAGCCGCTGAATTAGTCCGGAAGCGATGACCACATGCTCTTGACGCATGCGCGACACTCAAAACTAAAGTAAATTTTGAACTTTCAGCAAAACTGATCTGCCACTGATTTAGTGATCCATTTAAATGTTTGCTTAGCATAATAACGTTGGGTATCAAGGTGTTATCACTTTGCCCTGGGGAATTTTTTCCCATGGCATTGGCACTGTAATTAGGAACCTTGGTCACACTATCCCTCTTTTCCTCGTTTAATCGTAGTGCATCTTTTGTACCTAATTTGCTATGGTTACAATACAGCTTTACATCGGTTGACATCGACATGGCGTCTCCGACAGGAAGGGCATGGGGAATTCGGGATGAAAAACTTACAGTTGCTTGTCGGAATGAACAAGGAATATATTCATCTAGCCATTCTACGACCCTGCAATGTAAATGAATACAATATTAGAAAGAGATCATAAAGTGCATAGTCAACCTTATTCTAACAGAACTCTGGTAAACAAGAGTGAGTTTAAGGCTTACTCGTTCCTTAATACACATCGTCTCCAATGGCAGTTCATCTCTGATCTCTATTCCACTTGGTCTATTTGGAACGCTGATTATTATTCCGTTTTTCTCAGAATTAGAATTAAAATCGACCAAGGATGAATTCGAAAACCCGACCCTCAGATCAGAGGCTAGTCGCATTAACACTCGGTCGTCTGGGCTGTTGTCTATAACCGGAATAGTTCACAATCTCGACGATATTGCAAGTATTAATGGGTAGTCTATATCGGGTATTTTATTGATTGCAAATTGACTCGCAACGTCATAATGTTGAGATTGATACGGCGCGGTATTTGGTCATGTATTTCGTTGAGGGCAACTTATTTTGGATAGTAATCTCTAAATAAGAGATCTGCATAATCCTGACTTGGTTAATTATGTAGGTACTAAGTATTAATATAATAGGATTGTCCATTTTCAATGACAATGGTAATTATAAGTCCACATAAATATGCAGTCAGATAGAAACAATTCAAATATATGACCCAAAACATCGAAGCGAGAAGCTTTCAGCTTTTTGAATATTAGCAAAATAGTCATTAGTCAACTAAGTCAAAATAACAAAAATTTTGATTCACATCTTATGATGCCCATTTCGAACTTATTTACAATTCCGGTTGATCCTGATTGATCAATTACTAACATATCGATATATTCTTCTGTCAAGTTGACACCAAGAAATCGAGAATTTGTATGGTCACCATTTTATTTCATTGGAGAATTCTCAGAAAATGATCTTTGACACAGACTACTTTGAGTAGGAAAATTGTTTTGGTTTCATTAGAAACGTAAAAAAAAGTAATTAAAGTTATTGGAAGAAGAAAAAATTGAATTTTGAAAATGTTGTAAAAGCGAACGATTTTGATATCTGGGGTCAGTGTTTTAGGCTTCCGCATTTGGTAGGGATATGTGACCCCTATCCCGACCAAATGCGGAAGCCTAAAACAAAAAGGGCAGCAATTATTTCGAAGTAACGAATCCCACAAAAGAAGTTCAGAATACATACCAAACAAGGAAACTACCATCAGCAGGGTGAATACTGTAAAGCATATCGGGACTTTGATTCCAGTCCTGGAGTAGTTTTTCAATTCTATTATCTAAAGCATCATTCCCAGCAGGTGGCTGAAACTAAATAAAAAATGAAAAATTTTAAATTAAAATCTGATTTGATACTTTGTGCTATTTTTTGATAAAATCAAAATAGGTTTGCGCTTTCTGTCTAAGACGAAGGCGATGTCTTACTTTGATTTATCAAAATGATAGCGTGCGTGATACACTTTATCAAGTTCCTAACGTTTAATTATATCGTAACGTAAAAACAAAAAGATCGTTTATAGATATATAAATAAGAGGTGCCGGTCTTTTGGGCCCCCACACTTTCGGCCGCAACACTTTCGTCCCTAGTAGCCAGAACACCTTCGACCCCAACATGCACTTCGGCCCAACATTCAAGTTTTTTGAAGGAAAGTTAATGTTTAAATGTACAGTGTAGTTGTTAATATCGTTGAAAAATTATTATTAATAACTTTTACACATTAATAGCTTTTCATTTAATACGCCATTTCGAGGGGGGACACCTCGAAAAAGTTTACCCCGATTTCTCTGGATATCCTTATTTTCCATCGATCGCCTCAGATTCCATGGAAATGTACGAAGATTTTAAGGTGTCCCCCTCGTGACATTTGATACTCCAATTTAATAATTATGCATCTCTATAGGATGGCTTTTTTGGTCTTCACAATTAACTGATAAGGGCCCGAAGTGGTTGGAGCCGAAAGTGTCCTGGGGCCGAAAGTGTACTGGGGCCGAAAATGTATTGGGGCTGAAAGTGTTCTAGGGCCGAAAATGTATTGGGGCCGAAAAAATAACTGGGGCCGAAAGTGTTGAGGCCGAAGTGGTTGGGGCCCAAATAAGGAATTTAACTATCAAGGTAACTATAGTTGGGCATGCGGTAAATCTATTAATTTAATTTTCCCTCCCTAGGTCCTATGAGCAAAAAGACTAGTGGCCTGCTCGAATATGGTCCTTTTCAACAGACTTATTTAGATCAAAAATAAGATCAGGCAGAAAATCTCAACACAAATATTGAAGGACTTTTTTGAATATCTTAACACGATAAGAGAACCTTTCAATTCGCTTATATCTTAAATTTCGATCTTTCTCAGTTAAAATAATTTTTTAAATTAAATCAGATATGAAAGAAATAAACCATCAGATGACATCTCATATCGGTTCCAAGCTTCAAACATTTTCCCGTAAAAACGCCTTTGGGGTTTAATTGAATTCCTATTTCATGTGTCTGCACCTAAATGAACTGAAACAACATCCGAGTCAAAGACATCGACAGGCGCAATACTCACTGATACTGAATGAATGGTAGCGATGTTTGAAGTTAAATAAGCAACAATTTTGAGAGAAAAAATTGAGTGCAAAATTGTCATTGAAATCGTAAAACAGCGATAAAATGACACATAAGGCAAATGAGTGCAGCCAGATATTGTTGACATTTGTATGGTTAATTTGTTAAAATGCAAGGAAAATGGGTGGGTATCGGAGAACGGTGTATGTTAACTCGTAAGGCAATTGAGTGGGTTGTTAACTTTGGGTAATGGATGGTAACTTCAGGGGAGTGGAAGTCTATTCGAAAAATTCCGACAAATGAAGCTACCATACGTCGGTGTCTAAAGTATGAATACAACCCCCTCTTTGATTGGCTTCCTTTATGTATATATTGACTAAAAATTATATTGTCTTTACTCTGATGATGATTCCTAGATAGGGATCGAAACGTTAGTTTTCATTAAAATGCTTAAATTTTAAAATTATTGTTTTTGGACTTTATTGTGGATTTTACTTCTTATTAAACCAAACACGGATTATTGTGTTTTCTCTCTCTTCAACCCCCTCTCAGTTTTCACACAGCCCGTTAAAAGCATTCCGATCACCTTCGTTAGCCGAATGCTTATTTTATTCTCCTACACTCCGGTACGGTATAAGCTAAAGCTCATTAATTCTCTGCTCGACCCAGAAAGGCCGACGCAATTGGTTAACGGTAATTAATATTCATTATTAATATTCATTATATTGATTTCCTTACGTGATAAATATTACAATCGCTCGAAGGTACCCGTAGCGTCAGTGGCGTAGCTAGTAAAGGCGATGCTTTGGTATAGATAATCCCAAGATCGCATTTTCTATTGCAGCCGGATCCTCAAATATTTTCAACAAAAAATCTCAAGTATTGAATTTAAAATGAAAATTCAATCAGATTTAGCTCATATCGTATATATGAATACAATAAGTATTCAGCTATAAACGAAGAGGATCGGAATGCGTTGAAAGACCTTTTTTCACAGCACACTAGGCGAAAAGTTGCGGTGATCGTAAATAAGCGAATGACCGGAGATATTTTTCTAGGTGAAAATTTCGGACACTTTAAAATTGCTGCATTTCATGTCATGCCTTTTTTTACGTGCAATAAAGTAACAAAATCGCAAAATAATTTCACGCCGCGACTCCGAACCCGGTAATAAAAGGGCAAAAAACCTAGACTAAAGTAATTGGCTGTCTTACGAGACGGATGCTTTGTCATTTAATCTTGGGATTGGAAATCAAATAAGAGGGCCAGACATCACTTGATCAAGCTTGATAGCGATTGATGCTGAGATAGCAGATCAAGAAGATCAAGAAACAAAAGTATCGGAAAATTCATTGATAGA